>JANHFL010000575.1:50158-74746 GCA_032468155.1 Oxyrhabdium leporinum
ATGAATGAATGAATGAATGAATGAATGAATGAATGAATGAATGAATGAATGAATGAATGAATGAATGAATGAATAGCTCCAATATGTATATCTGTGATCAAGTGAACATAAAGAAAGGCTTCCTTCTCAGAACACTAGCAGAATCACTTGGAAAATAGTATTTGTTCCAAAGACATGATGCTTTTCTTTTCTTTTGTCCGATAGTCCTCTAGGTTCTACAACATCCAGGCTATTGCTACTCAGCTATCAGTTTTATATCCTAAACTGATGCACAGTGACTTGAGTATGTTACTGCCAATATTCTCATTCTAAAGAGATCTATAGTTCAGCCAAAAGGTACCCTCTCCAACTAACTAACGGAAGAGTAAAGAAATCAGCATCTACACAATTACACTACCAACTCATCTTCAGTTGTCAACACATTCAACTGGCCACAAATGGAGTTCATATCCTGAAAGCTGACCCTCTTTTCAGAAGAAAAACAGAAATTACAGCCTGCTGGCATCTGAATCCAGCAGGAAGAGGGAAAAGCAAGGATTGACAGTGGAATAATTCCCAGCAGAGCATGAGTAATTCACTCAGTTTTTGCAAGCACAGAACTGTCCATGCAGTGATTTCTTTTGCACCTACTCTGTGAAGTATAGTATGTTGACCAGCTCTGCTACTCAATACCAATGACAGAATGTGATTGTGTGGATATAAAGATAACCAGGACTAGTTCAATCGTTAATATGGAGGAACTTTCTGTATTTTCAATATGCACGCTGTCTAGGAATTCTGGCACTATACAGTAGTCCTCAAACTTGAAGGGTGTGACAAATCCTTAGGGCAAGCTGCCCAATACTTTCAAAATGAAAAAAATAGTGCAATAGCAATATTGCACATGTTATAGCATAGTCTGATAAAACAAGGAGAAATTTAATCTAAGAAGAAGAGAATGTCATTCGAGCAATAGCAGCAGGTGAAGAGATTTAACTGGCTAAAAAGCCTTTTTATCCATGGATTCCCATTGCAAAGATCTTTCTGTGCGATATATAGTCTTCACATTTCTGAATATTCTGAAAAACTCCTGTTCATCTTAGGTCTGAAACTACTTTTGCTGTCATTTCACAATCTGTTCCCATTTACTTGCTGGGGGAGCTGTCCCCATTTATGGAGGATGGTGATGCTGGCATAAACAAAACAAGTCTTGCATCTAGCCTCAGAGGACTCGTTTTAGAATAGAATAGTAAAGATCAGAAGGAAAGAAAACCTAGTGAAATATTTAAAGTGCAATCTCTTACCATGTCCCTTTGGTGAATCATAATCTATAAATCTGCATCTCCAGTATTCAGATAATTTTTCATGAAAATATAATTTGCTTTTTTATATGTCTATTTAACATGGTAATAATATCTTAGTTCAAGCAGCAAAATAACAGCACAAGAAGAGAGCTACCAATTTGACCGGCACTGTATCTGTATAGAACAGAGAGCCAAAAGCCCTCTACTGAGGGGTAGCTATATAATCTAAATTTAAGAGAATACAGATGAGGCCCTTGAGGCCTTGAGACCCTCCTATCAGCTCTACTAGTTCCCTTTGTGGAACCAGAAAGATAGAAAGACTTGCTCATGTCCTCATATGATGTCTTTTTTATGATGTGTGCTCTGATCTCCCCAATTATTTCATACTATATGGGCCATATTAATAAACTTTATGTTTATTACTTTTTAAAGGTATGATAACTCCAAATTCACATATCAGATGGCCAAATATATTCACCAAGTTATACAATGGCAGGAAACCTTTAGTTAGATATGTCATTTTATGGTCCTATTGTTTTTTCCCTTTCTCAATAATGAATTGATATGTCAAACTAATTCTCTTTTTTACTGTAAAGGCTGGTCAAAGACGATAATAAAGATATCTGGTTTGATTTAATTTGATTAGAGCAGCATAAGAAGAGAATAATGTACAACTTACCTCTAGGATATGCCATTGATGCACTGCTATTTTCTGAAATTTAAAAAAAAAATCAGCACTATCATTTACCAGAAGTTGCTATATCTTTATATTTAATTAATAATTTGGTACTTTGGATATATTTACTGTACAAGGGATTTTTATGTTCAGTACTTACTTCTGGCAATTAGCTCTCTTTCAGTCTTCCTATCATCTTGGTACTCATCTAACCAGCTTCCATGGGGAAAAAAGACAGCAGTTATAGTAAAATAAATCTTAGTAAATGTGCTATATAAACACTATATTTTATCCCTTTTAACAAACTTTCAAATTATCAATAGTTAAATCTTATTTCATAAAGGAGGCACAAAAAAAGTTTGTTTTATTTCAGGGGCGAAGAATTTGTGGCCCTCCAAACATTTAATTAATTGCAACTTTCATTATTAACCCCATCATTTGCCATATAGACCAATGCTGCTAGGAATTATAGTTTAGCTATACGTGGTGAGGTTTTGGGGCAGGTTTTTCTTTCTTGCTCTATTTAATATGGAGGAATTGCATGAAGGTTTATTTTTGTATTCATTTTATTCATATCCCACCTTTCTATTCAAGAGGCTACTAAAGATAGCTAACAAGCTTTATAATAATCCAATTAAAATTAGTAGCTACCTAAATTCAAATTTAAAAACTCAGCGAAAAGAAATATGCATTTGTACTCATTTTATCAATGACAAGGATGCTCCTTTGGGATTGGTGGACTCTCTTTTGCTGAAAGTATTTCAACCAACGCTGACTGTTCATCTTTTGGGGATTCTGTAATGAAGGATGCCTGTACTGACTTGGAGTTTGGACTTGGTGACCTCTATAGGCTCTTTCTCTGACACTATGATATGAACTCAGTTTGAATAGGCATATGTCAGATTGGTTATATTGATTGGTCCCATCACATGAACATAAAACATGATAAAAATGAAGACATCTAATGCGGTGTGTTGGTTAAAATATTGGACTGGATAACCCAGGGTAAAGTCTACCTTCAGCCTTGGAAGTTTGCTAAAAGTTGCTGCAGAAAAAAAGAGGAGGGAAAGCTATATATGCTATACTGAGTCTAGTAATGAAAGACGGAATATACATCTAATAAATAAATACAACATGTTAGCAGCACATTGCAGGAAAAGACAATGTCAGATAACAGAGATGCTATTGGTAAGGGGACTTTGTGTGTCAGTACTAAATGTGCATTGAAGAACACCTACGGCTTTGAAAAACTCCACGGCTTTTAAAGACACAATTTAAAATATTGGCATTCATCAGTTACATACCTGTTACAAAGAAATTCAGTTACTTCTTCTTTACTCTCTGCTTCCTCCTGAAATCTGATAATAATCTTTTGAAGGAACCATCCGCTACCTGAGATTCAATGATAACATGTGTACAGTAGGATGGATAGAAGAGCCACTTTGGTCTTGACTGTGTGTCATTTAATTTATAAGTGACAACATAGACATTCCATATAATTCTTGAAGTATAAAATCAAAACACATTTTATGGGATAAATATGTTTGCCTCTTGTCCCCTATAAATATACCTGCAATTCAGCCTTCTATAGTTTTGATATTTTACAGATGCGTTGAATTAAATCTCCAGTTAGATTTAAACAGCAAGGTTGTTATGAGCAGTGATATTTATATTTTGGTACCTGGGGGAGGCTCTTGCAATATTTCAAGAGGCAGACTAATGCAGCTTCTCCAATTTCAAGCTGTCCAGATGTTCTGAAATTATAAATCCCAGAACATCTGGAAAGTACTAGGTTTAGTAAGACTGATGTTGTTTTATATGCTAGGAGCAAGCAGCAATACTGAATTAGAGGATTTCACAAGCTCATTACTAATCAGGGGAGAGGGGAAAGCAGAAATAAAATCATCACAGTGCTTAATGTGACATACGAAAGAGTAGCAGAATATTTGGTTCCACATATTATATGAACCCAAAATTAGAAAAAATTCAATAAGGATATTAAATTAGATAAAATGAAAGCTGATGGACAGGCTTTCAGCCACTAATATTCTCCCATAAATATAGTATCTTTATAAAATATGTTATTAGGCAGAACATATTAGCTTTATGTTCCTGCAAGAAAAAAAAATATACTTGCCTGATCTTCAAAGGTGGGGATGAAGCATAATAAAATCAACATTCATTTTAAAAGAGACCCTGAAAGGTATCCATAAATGGGAAAAAAAGTCTACCTGGACCAATTCCATCATGGCCAATGACAATTTTATGCAGAACTCCAAGTGATACAGCCGTCACAGAGAAGACATCAGTCTGTAAACAACAAAAAGAATTTTTAAAAATTCGGGGAAACCAGTACAATCCAGCACACATTATTATTTGTTGTGTAATGCATACTCATTGTGCAAATGTATTGTCAGAAATTGATTATATAATGTGTGTGTGTGTGTGTGTGTGTGTGTGTGTATAGTTTATTTTTTTAGTATACCATGCCATTTTGTTCTTAAGATTCATTTTCCAGGCAAGTATTTTTCCCCTCTGTTTTATTACAAAAGAAACAAGCACTTTTCCTACCAGAATATTCTATTGCTTCTTCCCTGCTATGTGCTTCATATCAAACTAGGAGTTAAATGCTAAGTACTTGCCTTTGAACAAAGGAGGAAAGGTAGTATTATGGCATTGCTACTAGCAACACAGGTTAAACCAAGAACCTAGAGGAACTTACAGCCTCTTCTACTCGAATATTTAAATCTTTCAGTGGTTGGACTTAAGGAATAAGTTTTGCAAACTTTTTAAAAAAGTAAAATGTTAAGCCTATCTAAGAACTCAGATTAAAAAATGGAGACATGGCACAACTTTATGATGATCCTAGTCAGAAGGTACTTTGGCAGTTTCACAAGGCTACGCAACTTGTTTGCTATAGTAACTGCAGATTTCAGACAAAAATTCCAACACGCCTCAATCACAGGCCCTTTTTTATTTAGTCACATACATATGCTCTTCTTTCAATAATAGCAACAGCAACAACAATCGCTCAAGGCAGCTGACAGTAAGAATACCTACAATATGAATTAACCAAACCATATCACATAATTAAAAGACATGAAATAAAATAAGAACAGATTTATTTTTTAACAAATGGCAGACAATAAAAAACATAATTAAATTTAGAACACAGCACAACAGAAAGACTTCAGTTATTTGTCAGGCCAAACACTGCTTAAATAAAAGATGAGCGTCCCTCAGCTGGGAGCTCCCAAATCCTGAGAAGCCTCTTTCTAAAGTTTCTGATAAATAGAAATTGGTGGGACCTGTTTCTTTTCTGAAATCTGATATCAGACATCGCTGGAAGAAGAAGCAGGAAGTACATTTTGTCCCTTCATTTCTGACCCTTCCTGCCCTGCTTGAATTCAAGGCACAAACTTACAGACACCACCTCCATCTCAAAATTTTATTAAAAAGCCTTGCTTCAATTTTCATCATTGGCATTCTTTCCATGCACAGAGTTTTCAGTTTGCTGTCAGCATTTCCTCTAGCTAGCTAGTGTTTTGCCCTCTGCCCTCATTCTTACATCATTGTGTCTGTTTCCATAAGCAGGGAAAAAGGGGGGCGAAATGCAAATTGTGCTGGGAAGGAGAACAGTCGAGCAACTTCTCTATGTAACAAAATCACAAATTCTCCTTGGTTGTTTTTTTTTATATCTATGCATATATGCATATACATATCCTTATGCACAGGTTAAAAGGATGGTCTCTGTATACGTAGATACATGCTCCTACACAATTCAGAATATCGGTCTAGAGTGTCGTGTTTGGTTTTAGCCAACATATACTTTTCAAGCTTTATAACTCAAATTAAGATTACCTGAATCCTTAATTCAATTGTGTTGTCTATTACTTATTCATTCCAATCAGATTTTGTATATTTTTCTTTACCTGACCACGCTGAAATGTGGCTTTATTAGTACTTGACTTGTGAAGTTTCCGTTTTCCAGAATCTCCTTGATTTCCAAAGATAGTGATGTACACATTCGAATTAGTTTCGGCCTCTGGCTGTGTTCCAGTGTATACGTTGATCTCGTAGACTACCACTGAAATGAAGACAAAAGGTATTGTCTGCATGCATTTTTATGTTGTTCATTGCTCAGCAGGTATTCATAGTAACTTGAGTATTGTGACTAGAGAAACTTACTCAATATTGAACATATAATTGTTTTTAAAGGAATCCTGTCCAGTTCTAAAGATTAGCAATTAATTGGTAGCTTGCAATGCTAACTTCACAATAAAAAGCATCAGGTGATTTGAGCAGGCAAAAACATGTATTTGTATCTATTGAGGAAAAAAGGGACTAAACTGAAACCTATTGATCACAAAACAAAAGTCAGTGAGGCAGAGAGAAAGACAAGCAGTAATGAATCGGCTGGAACTGCAAGCACATTAGTGTCCGTTGGGGACCCAGTTTCACAAATGCTGCTGCTGCTTATGATTCAGAGTTCAGAAATATATGTGTATGTATGAGTGTGAATGGAAGCTTAAAATCTCACACTGATAGGATGGTTGTTGTATTTGGCAACTTTAACAAATATATTCTGTTGCTGTAAAGGAGTCATAATTCAGAGAGCTAGATATATAATTGTGAATCTTTTAAAACATCAAAATGTATTTGTTAAAGTTCCCAACCTACTATAACATCCTAATCAATGTGTAATTTTAGAAGGAAGTAATTCTGAAAACAGCCGGCTGCTAACCAGTAAAGTTTATTTCACAGAGGCCCAGCCCTAGGATGCAGACAAGCATTTATAAGCTAATTTTTGGAAACGTGCAAAATTTTAAATCTTTTACTGTTTGTTCTGTACATGCTGACAGGATTCAGTAAACAACAGCTGTCAAGTGAAGTTGATAATAAAATACATGATTCATTAACAAACAAATACTGGGTAATAGACATTGCCTTTGAAAGGTTAGGCGAAAGGGAGAAGAAAGAAAGCACTCACTCTCTCTCCCCAGTTGATGAGCACATAAATTGGGAAATGATTGTGAGAAAAGCTTGATCACTGGGTTTATTGGTCTGAAAAATGTAAGTATAGTTTGAGTGTGGTGACAGGTTTATCCTGAGGTCAGCTTCTGATTATATTAGATGGAGTATCCATTCAATATTAAGACTAAAAGATGTCTGGTTATATGTGTGAATATAGGAAATGAATTCTTAACACAAAGACTAACTATCAAGAGCTGAGATTTCTATAATTGAGATTCTGTGCTTGATCATTCTTTTTGGTGAATTCTCCATTTCCCTCCTAAATAAGAAAAATTTAGATGCAAGTCCTAGAAAAGAATTGTCCCAACATATTAGTGCAGGCCCGTTGTGAAATTTCCTGAGCATAGGAAACAGCGTAAAATATCATAAATCTATTGAGATTATTCATGCACGAGCCCATATCAGTGGAAATATATGACCATGTAAGTCCTTTCAATCTAAGCACATATTGGCAACATACCAACAAATTGTCCTATATAATCCATAGCCTGATCTGATACATAGATCTTAAATTTCTCCCATTTTGAAAACTTCAAGAATGGAATAGCTAGGTTTTAACATGGCCATTCTTAAGCGTATCACACTTTTATTGCATAACACACTTTAAAACAAGTGAAATAATGATTTGTTCTGTTACTTCAGACCTTTGAAATTGCTAAACTACAGCAGCAGAAATAACAAAAAAATATAATTCTCACCAGGAAAACAGACAACAGTAGTAGTAGTCCACTTCACAAAATATCAGTCAAATCATCAAAAGTCAGAATTTCAGATCCAAGATAAAAATTATCTTCTTGGTCATTTAAAGGATAAGCAAAAATAAACAATCTCTCACGTACATACAGGCCTGTTTCTACCTGTAAAAACTGTAATTTAAAACCATGGCACTCTTCACTCTGCATAAATTTTATCATTGTTTGAAAGATTATGCTTTGTTGTTATTTTTTTTCCTTTTTGTAAAATATGCTTTGTGTTATGCTCAGGGATAATTTAACATTAGATTCCTAAATAATATTTTAGGTTTAGGCAAGGCACTCTATGATCACTAACTAGCAGTCAGAAAACATTCTTTAAATTTGATAACATATAGACAGATTTAGTCATAGTTTCAATTGAGAAAATGTAAAAATCCTAGACCAGGCCAAATCCAAAAACTCCAGGGAATTTCTAGAAGCTTGGCACTCTTGACAAATTAGCCTTCAATAGACACATAGACATTAACAGCATCTATAGACTATGCAAAACAGATATTCAACCAGCCCAAAAGGGAACAAAAATCCCCAAGCACCTCTCCACCAGCAATCAGCACCCAGATCTGCATAGATTAACTCCAAGGTTAGCATCAGACCAACAATCAATCAATAGCCCAATCAAGAAACTGCCAAAGAGCCAACAGTAAACAGCCCAACCAAAGAATCTCTAAGTCCAGCCCCACCAACACCGACAGGGCAAGCCCCCAGAATATAAACTGATAGCAAACCGCACTTTTTACTAGCACTTAGTTTGGCTAATGAAATGTCTGCAAGAAAACAAGCAAGCTCGGAGAGCACCAAGGACCCTTCATTTCAACTTTGGCTACAAATATTCTCCTTTATTGGAAAGCACTGTCTCCAGTTAAGGCCACACAGAATTTTAAAAATAAAGGCTGTGCTTGCATGATTCAAACCAGATGACTACTTTTTAGCCTAGTATATGAAACTCTGTGGTAGTTGTTTAACAATTCAGTGTGTTGTGCATACCATGAAAATTGGGATAACTGCATAAAATGTGGTTTAGTGTATTGTAGCTGTATCACACTGCAAACTTGAAGTGACTCTACCGCCTATCAAACCTTGTTTGTTTGTGTATTTGTGTGCATGTGTGTGTGTACTTGTGTGTTTACATGATTTTTGACATCTTTACTTATAAATTTGATTGATATATAAATACCTATACTGCTTATAAAAATGAGATTTTCATATTGGATTAAAAGTAACAGAATAATTTTCATTACACAGGCATGGAATTCAGTTCATATTTTCTGTTTGACATGTAGAGGTCAAAGGGCAGAACACAAATTCTAAGGGTTTAACTAAAGCATAAATATTCTAAGAAAATTTTATGTATTTATTTATTTATTTATTTATTTATTCAGTTAATTAGTTACATTTCCTATTTCCTAACTGTCTATTTTCCTCAGAGCAGGGCTCGAAGTGGTGTACAATATAATTAATATAACAACATATAAAATTAACATTAAAATATTAAAAGTAATTTAATACCGAAATTTTAAAAATTATAAAATATAACATTATAAAATTTTAAGGAGGTAAAAAAAAATCCAAGATGGGCATTTAGCAATAGTTAATACATATGGGGGAATTCTCATGGCATCAGCCTACCCCACAGTTGCATGGTTCTCTGTGCCCCTCATGCAAGGCTGCACAGCCAGGTTTTGACTCTCTTGAGGAAAGCCAGGAGTATGGAGGCAAGATGTTCCATAATGCAGGGGAAAAGACAGAGAAGATCCTCTTTCTAGACCACACCAGTCAAATTTCTTTGATTGACAGGGTTTGCATCATACCTTTCCTGCCTGAACAAGTGAGACAAGCTGATGTAATGGGATGAAGTCAATTCCTTAGGTAACCTGGCCTTATACCATGAAGGGCTTTATAGGTGATAACCAACACCTTAAATTGGACCAGGAAGCAAACTAGCATCCAGTGTAGTTCACTGAGCAAATGTGTTATATGTGCCCTTCTTTGGGTACACATGACCACATTCTGACCAGCTGAAGCTTCCAGATACTTTTTAAGAATAGCCCCATATAGAGCACATGTAATAGTCTAATCAGGAGACGAACAGGGCATGAGTGATCAAATGGAAGATTTTGCTTTGCTGATGGGAAAAACTTTATTATGTCAGAATGTAATGTCCTCCAAACTAGCTGATTATAGAATTGGCCATAGATCTCTGGGTCTCCAGCTATCTTTCCCATGGCTTTCAGTGTGCTAGTCATAAAATTCAAAATAATTTCCAAACTTTTATGTACCGGCAGGAGAAAACAAAGTACTATCATTTGTATAGCAATAAAGCATGGCAATATGTAAGGTATTACAACCACCCTTCAGGGCCAGATTTTCTGATTTTCTGCAGCAGTTTGAAGCCATTGAACCTTGAATTTGGTGGCATTACATTAGCATCAAACTGCAGCGTACAGGGAATTGTCATAGCTTCCATCAACTGAGAAACACTATAGGAAAATACAATTTACTAGCTCAAACAAAAGTTTAAAGATATTTCTTTTAGTATGTAGAAATTGGTTTGAATAGCTACATTCACTCTCTGGAAATAGCCAGGATCAAGCAATATAAAAAAAGAGCAGAAATTAAACAAGTTTAATTAATGCAATCAAGATTGTACTTCCTGAGAAGGGGCAATGCTTTTTTTTGAAATACATGAGATTTGAATATTTGTGGTGCTAGGAGATGGGCTTTAATTAAGCTGTTATGTCACACAGGCACAGTACTACTGTATTTCTGAGTCAAAACAGTCAAGGAAGAACAGATAGTATTTATAGCTGGAGAAAGGCAAACTGAAAGCATGAAAGAAGTACTGATGAAGGTAAAGAATTTGTTCTCAGGCTCTGCTTTGCTGCCTGATATATTTGCTCCCAGAAGTTCCAGAGTTAAGAAGAACTTTCACATTTATTGTACAATTTTGTCTAATTTTTGTCTAATTTTATTGTAACAACCATTTTATTGTACAAGTGTCTAATTCCTTTTGCATTGTTCCTACATGGTAATTTTTAGAGACTTTTTATAACTTGTATCTTGTTAAACTTGCCTCTCATTCTGAAGGGTATTAGAAATATTCTGCCTGCTATACTAACTTTTATGTTCAATTTTACTCAGCCTGGAAATATTTCTATACAGGCTTTTTTTTCACTGCAGTGGTTCCTTTTTGACATTCCAAAGATGATTGTCTACAGAACCAATAATATTGGATTTGGGGGCACATGGATATGGGGAAAAAGGGGAAAAATGAAAAACAGAGAAGTGAAAGTAGTATGACCACTAGAAGAAATAGTATGAAAAAGTATTAGAAAACTTATTAAATATTCTAATAAAATAAATAAGGTGCAAGGAAAGTGAATATAGAAGCTGCTTGAAACAGAACACCACAGAAGTGTGTGGAATGGAAAATATCAAAATGGATGCATGCTGTTACAATAAAGTGAAAGAGGAAAACAACAGAAAAAATGGCTGATATCAAAATGATAAAAAGCAAAAGGCATGTAGAATGATAAGAAAAGATCATTGTAATATATATATATATCCAAATGGAGGAAAGAACACTTGAATGAAGATAAATTGTCATGAATTTTGATAGGAAAAAAACGTTCTAAAATTGGGTAAATTAGTCTTTACCCAACCAGGAGCTTTTAACAGAATGAATTGAATTAACTATTAAAGTGATCTATTTATTTGGGATGCAACTAAAATAAGGAAATGCTGGTAGAGGTTTTTGAAAATTACATAAGAAAGGTGCTAACTTTTGAAGAGTATAATTGAAGCAAATGTAGTGAGTCAAGCATAGTAATATTTGATTAATTCAGAAATAGGCATTTCCAGTAGAATTTCTTGCAGAGGTGTCACCAGAGGAAAGTAACAGCATGTTACTTATGACAGCATGATCAAAGCCTCAACTCTTTTTTAAACATGAATTTAAAGATAAAGTTAAAAGGAGGGTAGGGTTTGATTATGTGTTTGCAGCGTCTATGTTGACCTTATATTTGTCCTAAGGACATCCTTGCTCTCTTTTGGCTTTTGCCCAAAAACGATAATGACCCTGTCTTTCACCATTTCCCCAAAGGTTAATAATGCCTGAGTACTCTTGAAATATTGGGTAGTAGAGTAACAGTGTATTCTATTTTATGGTATTGCATTATAATATTATTATTGTTTATTGTATCATTGTATCTTCATTCGTTTGTTCACTGCCTGGGGAAAGAGGGAGAAAGGAGCTAGTGTCCAAGAAAAACAACATAAAGACACACAGTAAATCTTGTGAAATAGTGCAACTGGAGAAATGGTAAAAGATGCATGTTTTCTTATGAAATGGTACCTAAGTTCATGTTTGTCAGAATCCTGACTAAAACGGGATGAGAAGGGATGCTGAGCAAAATTTTAGAAGTCCAATGTGGCTTGATGCTGAACAGGGTATGCACACTAAATTTTTACACTTCAATAAATATATTGAGAAGAATATGAATCAGAAATTGAAAGTTTTTTGAACATTTGTTGATTTAGAGAACACGTATGATAAAACGAATAAGCATGAATTATAAAATGTTTTGCCTCGGTATCAAGGTGAAGGTTGATTGTTGAATGCAGTAAGAGTGATATAAAGTATAAGTAAACTATGTGTGAGAGAGAATCAATGCAATCCTCACCAAATGATTCAGCACTGAGAAGGAAAATTAATTTATAAATAAATGTATAAAGAATGCTTCTGATGTTAGAGAGGTTTGTTTAGGATGCTTATGTAGACAGATATTATTGAATCCAAGTGATTTGCAGTGAAGGTTACATAGGTTGTGTTATGTAACAAGGATGATAGAATTGAAAATTGAAATATCAAAAACAAAATTAATGTATTTGACAGGGAAAACAATATTAAATAATTGCAAGTTATAAACAAATGAAAGATTGAAATACCAAATAGATGTCTTTTTAGAAGCTTTACTAATGATGGGTATATTTTGGGGATGTTTGGGGATGTTTGAAGAAAGGTAAGTTAGCATGTGCTCTATTATGGGGAATGAATGTCAAAAAAAAGCAAAAACTGTGCATACAAATACACTTCTACCTACTTTCTTATATGAAAATCAGATCTGAGAACATTAAAAGAAACATACAAATTGAATGCAATGGGAATAGGTTTTCTTATTAGTATGTGTGATACAATTACTAGACGGTCAAGAATTAATAGATGTTGAAAAATATACAGTGAACACAAACTTGATCAACCTGTATTGGAAGGATTATTTTTATTGGGGTGGATCTTTATTACCTGGTTTTATTGTTATTGTGAACCAACTAGAGCAGGGCTGTCAAATTCCTGGCCATGCGATGTCTGGTTTAGCTAAGGGGGAAAAAGTCTCGATATGTCATGTGATGCCAACGTGATGATTTGAGTTTGACACCCCTGATCTATAGTCTTTGAAGTATGGCAGAATAGAAATTCTGTATAAATAAATGTATAAATGAAGGTTTGCTGAAAGAGTGAAACTCCCATAGTATAGGTGGAGTTATAAACAACATTAATTGGACAATCAATCAATAAACCAATTTTTATATCATCACAGACAGCATTAATTGGATAGATCTGGGGAAAAGTAGATTGGGAAGTGGCAAGGAATTTGGACAAAATATAGTTCAGTGGTATTTGCTAATACCATTTGATAATAAACTACTAATATTATAAAAACAAAGAAAGAATAAGATATAGAGAAGAATGAAAGCCTTAATTAAATTATCTTAATAGATAATTCCTGAACTGAAGGTAAACATAAAACATACTTTCTTCTTCTTGTCCATATTTCCAACAAAAGACATTTTTAAATTTAGTGAATACATTGGTGACAAAAGAGTTATGTTTACTCATAATACGATATGAAATGTTTGGCACTTTTTGAGCTTGCTCTGTGAGCAACCTAGAATATTAAAAAAAGAAAACAACTACATGTACAATCACTTCCAACAAAATGGGATGCCCACACAGTTTTATCAGAAAGTGCCTGACCAGTCAACACAAACATGCTATGAAACAGATAACACTAATACATCAAAAGCATCTCAGAAATAACCAATAGACATTCATATGGACTCACTGTAGCATGCAAACCAATTAAAGCCCTCCACATCTTAAGTAAACCAAAAGATCCTGTAGCCAAGAAGAAAAGCAGAAGTTATCTACAATATATAGTGTAAGAACTGTAACAGCCACTATGTAAACAGATGAGAAGATTAGCAGAACATATTCATGAACACCAAAATATGAAGAAAATTACACAACAGACCATGACAGATGGACAGACTCAACCATAGTTTTAACTGGGAAACCATGAGCAACTTCAACGAAGCTAAATCAAAAAATGTTAGAGAATTCCTGAAAACTCAGCATTCAGACAAATCAGCCATCAATAGACACAGAGATAAACTACCTTTACGTACTATTAAAAACAGACAATAAAAAGCTAAGAAGGAAACAAAAAGACTAGACCTCATACTCTTCAGAAGCTTACCCCAGATTAACAGACAAAATGAAGCAGCAAACAATACTCTAATCAATGAACTATTAAGGAACTCTTAAAAACAAAACTATACCCCCACCAACATTGGCAGGGCAAGCTACTATATGTAAACAGGGAACAAATTCCACACTCATTTGCACTGATATTTGGCTGTGTAATGAAATATCTGCAAGCAAACAACCAGGCTCAGAGAACACCAGGGATTCACAGTTCAAACCTGAGCTACATATATTATCTTCTATTTTAATGAGATATCTTGTATCATTGGTCCCCTTTGATGTAACACCTATATATAATGGCTGTGTCCAAGCTTTTATACAATTACCCTTTTACAACTAGAAATGCAGGCAGCCCAAAACTGTACTCTCTGTGATAGTAAAAGATAGTAGCAAAACATCCATAGTTGGGTTGAGTGTCTATTGATATTCAACTTAAATGAGCCAAAATCAATAAGTAATTTGAACTCATAAATGTACAAATTTAGGATGTATCTAACAGCTATAAAATGTTTCCATTTACTTTTATTTGTCAAATGCATTTTAATAATCATAATGTACAAGGAATGGCAAAGATAAATATGCCATTAGAGCGCCAATATTAATAAAGTTGATCAAATATTCTATTTGGAAAAATATTATATCCAACAAGAAGAGTAATCCATACAAAAACTGTAAAAAAAACCCAACTTTTACTTGGCTGCATCCAAAAGGCACCTGTTGACATGCAAGAAATTCTGTTTCCATTCAGGTCGTCTTTTCATGTCCAAGCATTGCTCAAGAAAAACAAAACTACATTTGATTGAATGCCTTCCAGCTATGTGGGCAATAGCTCCCATAATCTCAGGTCAGAATCCTACCTCCACTTTTATTCCTTTTGGATCAGAATATAACTTAATAATAAAATGGAATTAATTATCAAAATAATAAATGTCCAAACTGTAAACCATTAAAAAAAGGAAATGGAACAGAAGTCACGTAATCAAAAAAGAAAAGACAATAAAATATAGCGTAGTCCGAAAAGAAATATTACTGACAAAACCCAGTCTGACCATCAAAAATTGTATCCTAAATTTCTGAGTAATGCCACTCTAAGGCTTTAAACGGTTTCATTGGGTATATCCTGTTCTGGATGCAAAGCGTGTATTACCATCTCTTACAGTAGATGGACTGGATCCTGGAAGCTAGGGCTGTGCATGCTCTGAAAATTATTTGTAGGAGATGCTCTGGAAAATGTGAGACGTCAAACTCAGCAACTTAAAACAACTGGGCCTTTATTAGGACTCAGCGTGAACTAGAAAAATATACAGCTTACACATCACATAAAATATGCAGCTACTTGGATGAGTTTACTTATGTTCCAAAATTCATTCTTGGGCTCAGATTTGGAATCAGAGGGAGGGACCACTGATAAACAGCCAGGGCCAGAGCCAGCTTTTTAAATTCTGACGGACAATGAACCTCAAGCTCCAGTGCTACCAGACCGACTGTCATTTGAGCAGGCAAAGGAGATAGGGCAAACTTCAACAGTAGCCATAACTGCCATTGCTCTCTGAAGTTGAGGGCACAGAATTACTATCCAACACTATCACCAGGTTTGCTTCTAAAATGGACAGCAAGGATAGGCTCTCCTTTGATGATAGTCACTGTTAGCTTCAACTTTGCGTGCCTTGAAATATGAACCTTGCAACCCTGATTTTGAACCTGGACCAGCTGATGAATCTACTATAAGGTTTGACCCCAGGCTCCGTCTGATTACTTTCTGGTGTGCCATTTAGATTTTGAACACTGATAAGCCAAGCTTGCTGAACTTTGAGGGGAAATGTATCTCTGTATTGTGTGTGTGAGTTTCCAAGCCTTATTAGTAAAACTTTGTGTATTTGTGTATGCTTGGTCTGGGAAGGACATTCTAAAGAACATCACCCAAATATTTTGCAAAGCATATATTTCCATACTTCCATGATTCTGTCCTGTTAAACTATATTATTCAGATTATGCATTCCACTCTGTAATTATTTCTGGCACTTCAAGTTCTCTTTTACCAAAAGTATACTATATAGATAAATGCCAAGGTCTACTAAGCTAAATTGGGAATGCAGTTGCTTGCATTTAGTACATTTCCCTTTTTAGACTACATTTTTTTGGATTCTATCAATGGTTCAGTACATCAGAAAACCAACTTAAAGTTTTTGTGACTGTGAATATTTTTAGATATAATAAGTAAAATTAAATAACATTGGCCTGGCTGATTGCACAGTTCCTCCTAACCTCCACCATTATTAAATGCTAATTCATTTGCTAAAGTCATTTACATTCTTATTTCAGTCACTGTGTGCAAGACTGTGCAAATAATTCTTCCCTAACACACAATATTTACGTAATTGTAACTTGCCAAAATTCACAGTCTTGTCAAATAAATTTTATTAAAACAGTTCTGAAAATGTAATAGTCTAGAATTCCTCTATACTAAACAAGGGAGTGTATTCATTTATATTTTTCATGAAATGCTTAAGTGAGGATGTGATGTAGAAGTTGTTAAAACAATCCACTGATCTTGGGACATTTTAAATATATTTCTGGAGAATAAGTACTTGAGCTATTTAGTATTTTGAAAAATACTAGCTAAGTATAATTCCCTAAAATCTAAAGTTTTCCCAGTTGTCTCCTTACTTTCGTAACACTGTGATGAATAAGATGAATAATAAAAATGTATAATTGAAACTAATAGACAATATGCATATAGCTGAATTAAAAAGAATTATATATAACAGACATACATGGCAAAAGCTCTTTTTTAGGCCTCCTAATTGGTATTTCTCTCCATGTGTCTCCATCTCCTTGATCTTCAGATAACCAGCAGTTGACAGGAAAACATATTTCTTGCTCAGATGGCAAATTCATCTTTTGAAATCTAATTTCATTCAGGTACCAACTGGGATTTGTTCCACTGTTGTCATGGCCAATTCGGATTTTATATGGTTCTCCAATATTTTTTAGGTTAATCTGGAAAATATAAATAGATCAGAAAAGCTTTCATTATATTTCAGTTGCCCATACAGATAAATCTAAATAATTAAATGAGATGAAACTGAAATGTTAATAAACAAATCCTTCAATAACTATCATTGACATAAAATAAAGATTGCATGTTGTTTAGAAGACCTGGGGGAGAATAAGAAGGTCATAGCCCAATGATGAAAAATGTACTAAAGTGGGTAGCTTAACTTTTCTTAGGACATTTTTCTTAGGAGATGAAACGTCCAGTGGAAGAACAATTACCAAAAGTTCCCTCATCCTTGGAGATACTTGCAAGAATTGAAACTAAAGTGAGATTTGGGGAAAAGCTCTATTGCTGATTTTGGAACTTTTTAAGAAACATATTGTATGTTATAACCATATGAAACTCTTAAATATTGAGGACTCAACCCATATGATTAGAAGATTCTATCTGATTATACTAAGATTTTACATTCAAAGATGAGCCAACTGAGGAATGACAGTTCACTGATTGGCCCCTCCACATACTTCTACACCAAGAATATCCAGAACCTGCAAAGGTGATCAAAGTGACTGTGGAACCATATAGATGCAGCATCACTTCCCCATAGCCTTCCTTCTGGTTTCCTGGCCAAATTGCAACAAAGATCATCCACAGCACATTTGTCTTTGGAGTAGCCTTTGTCTTCAAAGAGGGGCTGCTATCTTTGGGAGCTGAGAGGCAATCCCTTCTTTCCAGTATGAAGCAGGAACATATCAAAAATGGTTGCAGGATTTGGGTTTGGCTAGTCTAGAGAAAAGAAGGGCTGGGTGGGACATGATACCAGTATTCCAGTGTTTGAGAGGTTGACACAAAGTGAAGGGGGCCAACTTATTTTCCAAAGCATCAGAGGGCAGGACAAGAAACAATGGATGGAAATCTGGAATTAAGGAGAAACTTCCTAACAGTGGGGGCAATTAACCAGTGGAACAGCTTGCTATCAGAAGTTGTAGGCACTTTGTCACTGAAGGTATTTAAGAAAAGACTGGACAGCCATCTGTCTGAAATGATATAGGGTTTCCTGCTTGAGCAGGGGGTTGGACTACAAGACCTCCAAGGTCCCTTCCAGTTCTATTCTGATTGATTGAGTTTTAAGTTCACAGTTAGCACTGAATTCTGTAGATAGAGATGAGAAATGGGCCTTACTGAAGGTAAGGTCTCAATGAGCAGCTTTTACAGAATAACATTTTAATAGACCACAGCCTTGGAACCAAGAAAATAGGCTCAAACAATATCTGGTACAAGAACAATCTTAATGTGACTACTTGATAACACACCTTTGATAGCTTTGTTTTTCCCTCCTGGAACTAAATCTGATCTCTTCCTCTTTTTCCCTTCAATAATTCCTGTCAGCCCAATTTCCACAGTCAGCAACATTCCCCACCCCCAAAATCCTGCCAGCTCCCAACCATCCATCTCATAATCCCTTTACTTCCTTGAAAAGATTGAAAATTACCATTTGAGTGACACTCTGCAATTTTTCCTTGTTACTGTACCATATTTCATATCATCTTTGTGAATTCCTGGTCTTGCATCATAAAAAAAACAGGCATCCTTCAGCAGCAATTTCACATTTAAGGATTTGTGTGTAAAGGAGCAGTGTTCTTTACACCAAGGCTGTTCACTCTGGTCCTTGAGAATACGTAGGAGTGTTTGTATTACATTTTCATACACTAGTACAGACTATCTGCCCATATTTTTTAAAAAAATGCACGAAACCCACAAATTCATCTGTATGTACATAAGTATCTATCTGTACTGAACAGTCTGTTCTGAATCTTTAGCTTGTTCAATTTTCCAAATTATTGGAAAACAACCAAAGGATATGGCAGGTGTCATTTGTGTACTGATTGACAAAGCTTTATCTTCAATTCTCCTAGTGTTCCATTTATCAAACCCTTTAAGCACAGGTTGCCAACTGTGCTGAGATGTGCCAACTTATGTGATGTGGTTTGAAGGGCAAACAGCTGAAATCTATACAACTACTGTATATTCAAGACATTCTGTCAGTCCTTACTAACCTTAAGAATATTACTGCCAGTACAATGCAATAAGAGGTTTCCTTTCTGTCTTCTATTTTATTTCACTATTTCAAGGAATAAGGATGCTTACACATCCATCACTGTCAAAATTTCTTATGTTTGTATCTTATATAAATGTATTTCTAACATGTCTGCAACATGCGGAAAGTAGGGCGTTGAATTATTTTTCATTCATAGACACTTTGCATCTTTATCAAGAACATCCAGAATATGTTAGCAAAACAATAGCACCTAAAAGCTATTAATATATGTTGTGCATTTATGTTGAAAATAGAAGCGATATATAGGGGGATCTTTGCATAGATCCAGAGAACCAAAGAATGGCCCATTTATTCCCTATATTATATAACAATGAATTATTACAGTTTTTCATAACAACTAATACAAATTCAAAGTTTTTAGTTTTGAAATTTGAAATTGATTTGGATAATTCCTTTTGGTAATATGTTTACTTCCATTGACTACATAGGGGGCTAAGGTTTGTCATCACAGTGAAGACTTATAGCTTTTTGCATGCAAATGGTCTCATGTTCAATATTCAGCATCCAAAAATATCCTCTACGTCTCCATTCCCAATCCAATTTTCCAAACCTCCAAATTTTGAAGGGTAGAACCACAGCAGCAATTAAAAAAAAGTTGTCTAAGCAAAGGATCATACTGTAATATGGAGAGCAGGAGGAAGGGGAAAATCAGTGATTTATAGGTCTTCCCTCAAATCAAACTGATCACTGCTCTAATCACTGATGCTGGAGGATAGTGACATCTTGGTGATTACATTTTTTTACCATTAGTTCCACCTTGATCACATTTTTGCATCCTGGTAATAGGTTTTGTTATAGAATTCGCTTGCTGATATGGTTTACTGAATATTTTCTAAATTAATATAAATTTGTATTTTGTATTACCAGCTCAGTTCATAGCAAAGTGTTCCAAAAAAAATCCATATGCCAGTAAATTAATCTAGCATATATTCAGCTCAATTCATAATGTTTTCCAAGAAATGCATTAACTTTCTTATTTTTATGACTGTCCTTTCCATAAAATAATCTCAACATATACATGAAATCTGAAAGGAATGTTTACAGAAAATTTCATCACAGATGCTTTTCAAGGAAAGAAAAGAGCTTAGATTGAAAATCCTTGCATAATTCTCTACAAAATATGATGCACTTCGCTGCAATCTAATAAAATAGATTGTTTATAAATTTCATGTATTCTTTCAAAATAAAAAACAAAACAAAACTGTTTAGATTTTCTCATGATAGGCTATTAGAGAGTAGTAGACTATGGGAGATATATCAGGTGACTTGCAAAAAGGCCTAATCAGGCCAGCAAGATTAGACAATCCTGTACAGCTACACTAAACTGTATAAGATCACATGATGTAAATGCACTAAGTATAAGGCAGCTTAAAGATTTATGAAAAGATGACAGAACTGAATCTCCAATACCAAAAGGATGTATACCTATTGTAATTGACAGTACATTTCACATCATGTATTTTATTTTGGGACGAACTAAATCTATACAATTAATCAAAAAATAGACAAATACTGAGAACTGGAGGTGTTGTCTCCTTGAAATAAATCCTATACGTTTGTGCTTGTCACTTAGTCCTGGAGACATTGACTTCTCAGATATTAACGGAACTCACTTCAAAGCTCAAATTCAAGGTCTTCTTCTAATCAATATCTGCACCTGGATTAGGGGAAGGTGACAGTTTTAATTTTTAAAAACAGAATATAATCATTTCTGAAAGGGAGTAAAATGTAATGTCAGTAGTTGCAATGGCTATTACAATGCATACTAGTTTAATTTTGTTAACTGTGATTATTTTACATATCTTTTATATTTTACATTATGTAGACAATTGTGCACCAACTCCATATATTGGTGCCTTTTAGATTTGTTGGTTAACAATTTCCATTATCTCATCCCACCATTTTAAGGGCATAAAGGCAGCTACATACTTTGTTCTATGTCATCTATGAAACTGGTATGTTTTATTAGTTTTTACTGGATTTCCCTGTGGATATCATCTGATATAATCTTCCACAGTCTCCTACTCTCCCTTCAAATGTCTTCAATGCTAATAAGAAGAAAAAGTGTTTTTGGTTTAGTTTTGGATAAGATGAAAACTTATGCATTTCATAATAAAATAAGATCAAAGTTTTCTTCAAGTTGAGTTGAATCTCTGATAACTTCCTGGTTACCTAGCCAAACTTGACTGAAAAACTATTCATGAGCTTGGATGATGGACCACTAGGAAATCTTAGGGTTTTATTCCAAAATGGGAAGTTGAGCAAGTATTCCAAAAGAAAATGCCAAAAAAATTAATAGTCGGCTGAAAAATGAAACATGTTGATATGCTTGAAAATTTCTGTGCTAGGCTGGTAATGGAAATGGACTATATCTTGGACAGCTACTAGTGAATCTAAAAATTGTGACCCCAGAAGCTTGCTAGAAGTTCAAGAAGTGGTCTGGGAGATATGGCTTAGTAGCATTGGCAATTCCAAGCTAAAACACTCACTGAATTTGTAAGTTTCTGAGCTAATTAATACTTTAAAGGAGATCTAAGTTTGTTCAAGATACAGAGACCTTCACATAAAGTTTTCTTCTGAATATGAGCTTCAAACATTGAAATACTGAATGGTTTTTAAAAAAAAACCATACATCATCTACATCTCACATGGAACCTTGGCTGTGATTTTCTGGCTGAACATTTTCTGGAATGATTAATGAAAGTTGTCCCAAAATTAGGGGTTAATTATCAGTTATTATGATCCAAGCTATGAGTGATTCTAGGAAAAAAAGTTATTGTGCTGTTTTTGGCTTGAAAGACTAACAACTAAAATAAATGCACCAGCCCTCAATTTGTTAATACAGACAAGTCCCACTTAACAAATGACCTGTCTAGCCATCCTTCAAAGTTATAATGGTGCTGAAAAAGTAACTTTACAACTGGTCCTGGCACTTATGATTTATGATATATCTCATGTGATTTGCATGCTTTACTGCCAGACTCCAACAAGTAGTCAACGGAGAAGCCTGCAGTAGAATTACAAATCATAGCCACATGATTTTTATTTAAACAACTGCAGATAATTTGCTTAATGGCTATAGTGGAAGTGAGGCTGCAAGTTTGTGTGTTCACATGATACTTCACCGAATGACCATGTTGCTTAGTGCCAGAGTTGTCAGCCCCACTTCTAGCCATTAAATGAATACTACCTGTGTCTGTATGCTCCTGTCCTTCTGTTTTTATATTAACAAGGTCTTTTTCTAAGTAGCAAGGTGGCAGCCTAAATGAGCTTTTAGCTGTTTAAAAATAACTTTCTCCCTTCTCATAATACCAGCCTTGTTGATCCATGAGCCTCTCTGCTGATGTGCTGATGACATGGTCAGACACTAGATCTGGCCCCGCTCCTCTTTGTCACCTGAAGCTGTTGCTTAGTGCCTTAGTGGTGGTTTATGGTGCTTTTGGCTTGGATTGCAGGAGAATCTGGATACCTGGCTTCTTCAAAGGTATCTGCTAACACTATCTAGACATTTGGAATGCAACATTAAATCATTAAAACGTTACTTGGATAATGGATGGATGGATGGTAGCTGTTTTGGAAGAATACTGAACTTGTTTTTAAGTACATGTTTAACAAAGAGTTCGAATAATGCTAGACGGGTTTGAAAAGGGGACTGGTGCTCTTGCTGATTTAAATCAGGGAGGAGCTCTACCAGCTCTTTTTTATTCAACCTGTCCCAAATCAGTATGTTCTAAATTTTTTGAAGTTGCTGCTAAGAAAGAGATTTACAGGGCTATACTTTCTTACTGGTTTCATTACTTAGAGAGGAGGAGGAGCATCAATTTTTATTTAATTATTAACACGATAAAGCACCACCATGGATATTACTTGTCATCTGAACAACTTTTTCCAACCCGGTTTAGTGGTGTTTCAGATGCTCTCAAAGCCCTTATTCAGAAAAAGCCTAATTAACAGGCTTCTAGCATGGTAAAGTACCATTGTGCACAAGCCTTCCCCATAACACAGCCCTATCACATACATTATAAGTGTATGTAAGTATAAGTAAGTATAAGTAAGTGACTCTGGCTAGGAGGGGAAGCAACCTGGATTTCTCCCAATCATTGCCCTTAAATTATCTTGTATTGTTGCACCAATTACTGCTCTCAGTATTGAAGCAGAATAAAACTTGTTTATTGTAGTAGTGCGATTTATATTAGTATATTTTACTGTCAACTCAAGGACTTTAATGTGGTCATGATAAAGAGTCCTAAGAATTATCTGGCAGGCTGAACTGTTAAACCCTGAAATCAATGGTTTGCAGCAGGCTAAGTTGTGTGCAACAACTCAATCTCTGTCTTATAGCATGTAAATAACAGCAGTATATGCATCAGAAAGGAAAAGAAAAATTGATATATAATAGTAGCTTAGTATCTTCCCAGACAACAACCATCTTCTTAGTAACTAATCTTAATATGATTGGTGATATAAATATGCAATCACTCAGTTCTTCCAGGAATGCTACACGTTATTTCAATGAACCACTGAGACAATGAAATATGAATTGAAATCATTACAATAGAAATATTATAAATGTCTGTCACTTATTCACCTTAGAATAAACCTGTTTTGAATAACTCAGCTACTCTTCATTGTTTATATGAAGTCATATTGTACCTGGAATGTATCTGTACTGTTGGGATTAAACAGCTGGTGTTTTCCAGATCCCAGTATAAGAGGACCTGAAGCCTTGTTATCTCCGTAAACATAAAGGGACACAGTTGCTGTTGTGCCAGCTGTTTCAAAACCTCCAGTGACTATAGTGATTTTCCAATCTTCTCCTGCAGATAAACAAAATTAAAATGAGTTCCACTGACAGAGCAGTTTTATCTCAGTAACTACCTGGTGCCTGGAGAGCTGTGCAGTACCAGCTTTATTGCAAACAATGCATCACTAAGCCTAGGAAACGGGAACAATCAAATGCTTAAAAGGAAAAGCAGGTGCTCAGGGATGGGTGGCTGGATGGTAAAATATTGTAAACTAAGTTTATGCTTTGATAATGTTTTAAGAGAAGGTCGAATGAGATGACACAAAGGTCTTCAATGCAACATCAGAATGCTTTCTAGTATATTACATTACCTGGAAGTAATGTACACCAAATAGTAGAAATATATTTTATTTTTAGAGAACCTGTACAGAATTGTGT
>JANHFL010000575.1:74849-86382 GCA_032468155.1 Oxyrhabdium leporinum
TTAATGGTTTAAATTCTAAGCACCTTGAAGGCTATTATGGGGCACAAAATGACATTAATAAATATACGCATGCTAGGGTTGATAGTATAATATCCTAATCATTTTCTTGTATTGATAGCTTTAATAAGGGGAAAGGTAATTCCCTCTATCATTTATTAAACCACTATTATAATATCAGACTACTACGGTATAATAATAGCAATAGCACTTAGACTTGTATACTGCTTCACGGTACTTCACAGCCCTCTCTAAGCGGTTTATAGAATCAGCATATTGCCCCCAACAATTTGGGCCCTCGGAAGGATGTAAGGCTGAGTCAACCTTGAGCCTGGTGAGATTTGAATTGTTAAATTGCAGGCAGCCGGCAGGCAGCAGAAGTAGCCTGCAGTACTGCACTCTAACCACTGTACCACTGTAGCAAACTAATACTAGAAATTAGAAGTGTATTTCCTTTTATAGCACAAGGAACATCCTCAGCAGGATTCCCCCACTGTGTGCTACAGAAGTAGTTGACTCTAGTGAGAACTGACTGAGAACAAATTTCTAAGTAACCTTCCGTGTTCTCAAATATGTTCTTTCATTTACAAATTCCAAAAGTAAGAACCAGGATTAAAACTATTTTCAAATGTGTGTCAGGGTTTATATTCTGAATGCCACCATGAATATATTTTTCTATACATTTAAAAAAATCTAAATGTTTCTATACATTTAGAAAATGCTAATCATCAAGTGTGATGTTTAGCAATGTATCAGTCAAAATCTACTTGCATCAGATACTTGACTGGAATACACATTTTCAAAGTATTCTTTTGATAGTTAAAGAATAAGTATTATTCTGTTTAGGAACCATGCAGGATTAATATTTTATTGGTCATAGTTAAAGGATCCATATTAACTGGATCATAAATTTTTCTGCCTCTTGTATGCAAAATCTTCATACCTTCTGATTCTTTTTTATTATGGTTAATTTACTTTATTCACCATTTGTGGATGGGTGCATAATTTGCTATAAAACTAGTTTTCCTCTTTACATTTAACTAATGATAAAATGCCAGTCAAAGAGACATCACATCAGGAAGAGAGACCAAAGTCACATTGCCAGAATAAAGAAAAAGTGTCTTCAATAGAGATTGCCTTTGGATATATGATAATGAAAGAGGACTAATTCAAAATAAAAGCAGGAATTTCTTTCTTAACAAGTATTGAAGAGAAAGAGATATTACATGAGTGCCTTTATTGCTTTCCATAATGTTCCTCCCTCCAGAAAATGTGTCTGTTAAAAGGAGGCAAAGATGTTCACAGAACATACACCCCCACACATTTCAGTTTAGCTCTAAACTTGATTAAAAAAAAAAGCAATGGAACAGTTTACCATTTTCTTCCTCTTGCATTTTCAACTGATGATTTATTTGCATTTCTGCCAAAAATAAAACAACAGTGCAGTTAATAATAGAGTTGTCAGGTTACAATAAAATGTGGAAGGAGGGAAGAGGTGCTAAGATGATATTAACTCTTCTGCTCCTGCAGAAGAAAAAATATATTTCACAAATCAGCTTGCTACACTTGAAAAATCTAAAAGCAGCCAGCTTTCCATTGTTCTTTGAATAATTTGCAGGACTGCTCCTCATGTCTGTATTAATGTCCTTTCCTTCAATCCATGAGATAGATGAAAGGAATACCAACATACAGTATATGGAGCTGCCCCACTGCCATTCTCACACAGTTAATGCACAACAATACAATAATACTAAATTTATTTGCATCTGAGACAAACCAAGAAAATAAAAAAAAGTATTCAGGTAGGACAACTTAAGGAAAGTGATTAGTGGGTTTCCCTGGCATCACCTGTTGGTTAGAAAAACAAACACCAATTGCCTTCTCAAAAGAAGAAGCTGGTTTTGACAGATGAGTAGACTACCTGTCAAAACCTGGTCCTGAGCCAAATGATGCATAGGAGAAGAAGGATGTGCTCAACTGTTTCTTGAATAGAAATCTCATACTATTCCGTGCAGCTGCTGCTGTATCAGACAGATGTCACTCCCCATTGATATCCATGTGGGAATAGGGATGATTTTGCCTGCTAAAGCATGAAGTGCTTATTCTGCTTTACAAGGCAGCACCATCTGCTGTGGATCAAGCACAGGGCTGTCTGGGGCTTGGCATATTGGCAAGAGAAGCAAGATACGGGGTGTGTGTGTAGTTATATAGCTGCCAGTCTCAAATCTCATAAATCCCTCTGGTAAGAGAAACAAGGAATCAGCTCCATGAGAACTGGTGGCTAAACTGGTGGCTCATTACCCAAGTTCTTCTGCCTCCCTTCCCCTCTCAGCCTTAGCAACCAACTGTCAAGTTTAGCAACAGTGTGAGGAAGAGTGAGGAGAAATGGTTATTTGATTCAGGAGAAGTTTGAAACTCTCCTGCTTCCAAACGCAGAAATGATCGTGAAATCAGGAGCCAGAGTGTCGGGATGTCCACAGCAGCCTTATGAAATCAATGGGATCTGGGCAGAACCCAGTCCCTGACTGTGGTGTTACCATAATTTCTACAAAGGCACTATAGATCATTGGTATTGCATAGCTTTGTAAGAAAAGGGGAAATATTGCTATAAATGTGAGAAGCTTAATTTGAGACTAAATCTGAGGTAAACTGGTGACAAGTTGAAGGAAACATCATGAAGACAAAAATAATGAAGCATCTTCACATGAAACTGGCAGAATGGCAGAAGGATGAGCCTATAATCACTGTACTCTGCCCCAAACTCACTGTAAGATAGGTCTATTGTACCCAATTAGAGCTGCAAATATCCAAATATTATATAGAAAATAAATTCCTTATTGAAGGCCTCCCTGTAACTCCATATTTGGAAGCCTTATAGCAGTAGGGAGAATAGGGAGTTACAGATTCAGCAAATCCTGATCTGTCTGTATTTGGTTTTCATGATTGACTTATTTATATGCAACTGGTTTACACAACAGTCCAATATGTTTGTTCAATAGTAATTCAATAGTGTTAGGCCCATAATAAGATTGTATTTAGAAATTCAATCTCCCTCCAATTCTCCAAATATATAATTTACCCTGGACAAAGAGCTCTATTTCTGAACAGATAATTCCTTGAGACGTATATGGCAGCCATCTGAAAAAGAGAAGAAAGAAAGAATGAAGGAAGGGATAAGAAAATATAAATTGTTTATTATGTCTTTCCATGTCTAACAATCTAATTGGGAGGACTTTTTCAGTATGAATACTTACAAGATGATAATTCTTCCATGTTCTGCAAAGCTCTTAACACATGATAATAAAAAATCTACACAAAATATTTCACAGTATCATGTTGTAGTCATTCAATTGTACAAAGATAAGGTATTAATTTCAAGAAAGAAAGGTAATGAAAATTATAATAAATTTTGCAAAAAAGAGGAAAATTATATCTTTTAAGAGTTGGCAAGTAGAAATTGGATTTTTTTCAGAAGATCATGATAATGTCAGGCTTAAGGGGGTTTTCTTCCCCATTGCTAAAGTTTGATTTAAGGTACATACACCTGGGATTAATACAGATTCCTATACAGAGATATTTCATGTGTACTTTCATAATGTAAAACATATAGGCACCATCTTCACAAAAGGAAGAACAGGGTAGGGGAAGGAAACAGCACCAATCAAGACCCATTGCAAAAGAAAGCAGGAAGCGCAAAGAATTATGTCTGCTTTAGAGATATGGTCATACTATGCAGCAGGAGAAATGACCAGTTCAAACAACATCAGAGAAGATAGAGTAGAAATGGAAGACAGCAAAGGTGTTATTAAAAAGTTTTATTCGGAGAAACTAAATTAGCATGGTTTGTTTTTATACTAACCTTCCTCATAAATAGCTCTGAAAACTCAACACAATGAGTTTGCAAAACACATGTTAATTTGATTGATCTTAATAAAGGTATCACTCTACTAGCATAATTATTTAGATACTAAATATTGTACTTCTTTTCACAATAGAACTAAAACAAAAATACTACTATAAAATTCCACTATATGCAGAAAATGAAAAATGGAAATGGGTGCTCATTTACTAGGGGATGGTAAGCTCATGTTGACTGGCTGCATCTAAAATTATATCTGCCTTGCTTAGTCATTGCTGTCATATTAAAGACATTGGGTTGCATTCTACCAAAAAAAGGGCTTCTTTCTAAGTTTGATAAATCTTGATGGACCATTAAGAACCTTTAGGTTTCTTGATCCATGGACTTTAAGTGGAATACTTGTTGTTAATATTATTTTAAAAAGCACACATGCAAAAGAGGAAGAGATGTGTGGTCCAATTCTGGTATTCAGAAATATCTACCCACATGATTTAAGGCAGGTACACATTTAGAAAATACTGTATGGAGCTCCCTTAAACAATCCCTTAAACTGTGAACCACCTGGCCAACATTACACAAAGACTCAGGGAACCAATAGGAGATGGAATATTACTTTATATACCATTCTAATTCTAAAATAAAGGAATTATTGCTCAATTAAAACTAATCTGATATTACAGTATCAGCACTGGATGATGTAACAGATGTAGGGATTTGTCTTGGAATGAAAATATAAAATGGTATCAGGAAGCAGAAGAGGGGATTATCTTCTATATCTGTTCATATTCCCACTATTAGACAACTGTTAAAGACACGGGAACCCTTTCCTTTTGGGCGTTAGAGTCACCCCTGTTTTCTAGGTTCTAGAAAGTTATGAAATCCTGCAACTAGATACCTGGGGAAGACAAAAAATAAGAGAATTACAGCAGGAGGCAGAAGTAAGGGAGGGAGGAAATAAACAGTGTGAGCTTCCTTTGACTTTTGAAAGTACAACTTGGGTATTCTCTGTGTAAAAGTGGTTTGTTATTTGTATGAGTTGAGCCCAACCACTGTATCTGTAACAGGAAAGCAAAAGCTTTCTCATCTTCAGTGATTTTGTCATTCTAATGAATCAAGTTTGGATACATTTTCTTTTGTTTAGCTGATGTATTTCTTGTGTCATTACAAGAAATAGAGGTAAAAATCAAGGAAATTATATAACTGGCAACATAAAGACATGATATTGCCAATTTAGGAATCAAGAAATTGTTTGGCAAGTTTCTTTTAAAATCAAATACAACCTTTCACAGATGAAAATATTTTCTGAGTTTTTCTCAGATTCTCTGATGATTATTTTCTCACAGTACCAGTCCTGCAACTGGTTATCACTCTTGCAGCACAGCAGCACTTTCTGTAGATTTCCAAGTGACACAGCTTGTATTTCAAACATGTCAATCTAGAAGAGACATTAATTCAGACAATAATAAACAATGATTATCATAAGCTCAATGTTGAAATAGTATTTAGGAAATCCATCTTTCCTACCTCTTTATATTTATAGATCTCTCCTCAATTAGTTGACATCCTCAACTATTTGTTGTTCCCAATCATAATCAAACCACAATAATCTCTGATCAAGGACGTTTAAGATAACTGTATTAAAATAACTGAAGTTTGAGCACTCTAGCTTCTAGCTAGTATGGATAATACCCTTTTACATCTGGTTTCTTTGCAATTTATGTTGCAGTTTATATAATGTGATACAGATAAGGTAGAACAGTAATGATGATTAATAATGAACAATACAATAGTTACTGCAAGCGGGACAAAACATTGTACTTACTGCCAAGTAGCTATTTAGAACCCTTGCTAGAACCAAAATAATAAGAATGTAATATTTTACTATAAGTATTAGGAATGACTGAAAAAGAAAGACCAAAGGCATCAGCAAGAGCATCAAATAGTGCAATCAAAATGCAAAATTGTCAGTAGCATTATTCTGCAAACCTTTTGAACTATGGATAATATCCTAGAAGTACTTTAGTAATTCTGGTGCCAACAATGTCACATTCGGATAAGTTTCTGTACGTAATATTTTCCAATAGACATTAACATCACAAGAAGAATGTAGTCAGTAACCAACACAATTTATTCTAATGTCAAAAGTATGGCTATCTCATATTCAACACATTTCCATAATCCAGAGGCCTGCATTTAAGCATCTAAAATTGAAAGCTTTGCCCAAAGATTTTTGCATGTTTCCTTCCTTTTTTATTGCTGTAACATTTCTTTTCTTTAATATATTTTTAGAAACCTGTTTTTTTATTATTCATAGTGATATTGGAAGGGAAGCATACTTTTTCATTATGAAAACAGGATATTTAGACATAAATAGATTTGGATATGGTTATTGTACAGAACAGAATATATTATAAGATGTAACAAGATATAGGTAAATTGAATGGTGACTTAAAGTCTGAAGTTTGATTCCATTTCCTTCAAAATTGATGTAATGTTCTGCATTAAAGTCACATTTAGTTTTTCTATAATTAACGTATAGATAAATAGTTTATGTATTATGAATGTATTATTTAAGCATACTTACCATTCCTCTCTGAAATTTTATACGTTGGTCAGATTTAGCAAGAAATCTCAAACCAGAATCTCCTCTTTCTCCATATATGCACAGATAAATGGAAGAAGTGGTTTCAGCATGTTCCTGGTGTCCGGTAGATACATAAACCTGATAACTCACAACTAGGGAAAGAGAATCATAGCTCAAAATACATCAATGACTTAAATGTATATAATATGAACAAATTTTCATGTTAGACTTAACTATTGGGATTGCTGTCAAATACAGCATTTGTTTAACATAAAGTCTCATGATTGTTATTTGAAATTAGAGGTATGGAGTCAAAGGAGGAGAACAATATCACGTATGTCATGGTTTCATCATACAAATGACACTATTTTTATAAACCAAAAATTGGCATTTTTACCATGTTGCGACATGTAGGACATTGCCATGGCTTGTGCCAAATCCATGTTTTGAAGTAGTCATAACTGACTTTGGTAAGGTAATTCATTTCATACACATTTGATTCACTGTGGAATGGAGAGGGTACAACTTCCCTTCCTGGGTAGTTGCATTAACCAGAGAGGCCCAGCAACGTGTGCTGTACATGTGCAGGAACCTCTCTTGGTGCTTTTGCTATCTGACTGAAAAAGTCATAAATGTGAAAAAGACCTTTCAAACTATTGGAACTACCAGAAGAGGTATCAATAGGAAAACATCAAAATGACTTTGCATTAGGAGAGGAATACACTGCTTGTAGAAGAAGCATTGGAGAAGTAAAGCATGTTAGTTCTAGAGAGGAAACATATGTTTTTTTCCCTTGAAACAAAGCTTATTCCCCTATTTCTTCTTATTTTAAAAAATACAAAAGTGGCTTACAATGCAATTAAATATGGTATAAAACAAGAAAAAATTGAAAGCAGAATGTAAAAAATCCATTAAAAGCAAGAAACAAATCATAAGGGAAGAACAGACTTTAAAAGCTAGGCAAAGCCAACATAAAAAAAGGAATCCTTAAATGGTGCCTAAAACACAACATTTTGAGGTCATAGAGGAAAGGAGGTACCATCTGGTAACTACCACTCTTTTCCCATTCATTTCCATAGAGTTCAGAGAACAGGATCCAGATTATTTCACTCCATCTAATATAGCAGTTCTGTACTCTCTATTCAATACTAAATGCCTCCAAATAAAATGGGCCTTATTCCAGGTAAGTGGGTAAAGGACAACCTAATCTCTTCCATGAAAGCAAGATTCTTGCATAAATTATAATCTTGCAGTGGTTGTAGAGAACACGGATTGGCAAAATGAGGTTCAGATTCAATGCCTAATCTGTAGATATGTGCCTGGGAACTCCAGTTGGAATTTTAGTAAGCTTTGGCCAGGAACAGTGGTCTAAAATGATTTTTAGAACTTTTTTTTTTAAAGCTAACTTGATATAGGACAATACACTCTGTTTGGTTTTCACATATTTATACTTGTCAAAAGCAGGATCGGCCATGGGAGGGCAAAGGTATTTATAAAAAAATAGAGCAGCCATGATCTCATTACTGAAGACCTGCATCTTTTTAAAGTGTTTTGTATATGTGATTAATATATAAAAGAAGCAGGACTTAAATTATGCAGCTATCATCTTGGCTTGTTGCACTTCCTGGAAAGAAAATAGATTGATTACATGGATAAAGGCTTCTTCCATTTTCTGCAACAGAAAGTTCACACACAGTATTTCCATTCCCTTCATTCCAGGACACCCATTCATTTGTGGGAAACTTCAAAAATCTGCCAGTCTTCAGATGTTGTAATGTTACCTATCAAAGAAAGAAAATGAAACATTTGCATAAATTTGTGGGGTTAGTTTTTACTTCCGTGTCTTGCCACAATTGCAACACAATTAATAAAAGAAAGTAAAATTAAAACTTAGGATCACCAATAACTTATTCATATCTCTTTCTTATACTTAGCTTCAGAAAGCAGTCCCTGATTTAATTTCTTTAAACTGAATTTTAAAACTGAACATTTTCAATTTGATATAAAAGACTTTTGCAGAAATACACCAGATCATTTTATATTCTAATGCTTTGTCCTTATTAGCTCGCTTTGGTGATATACACAAAATAGCTACAGTGCCAGGAAAAAAACCCATGTTCCAGTAAGTTACTTGTTTCATTGAATGAAGGTCATCCTTTCAAATCCAGAAACCGTACTTAGGAACCTTGGATTCAGATACTAAAGAAAAATGAATCAACAAAATAGAAAAATAACAGAATCTCTGAAATAATGTGAGTTGGACTGAAAATATTTTCACGTCCATTTTGAGTGTTCTATTTTTAACAGTGCAAGTCCTTGAGTAGCAACTATTGCTATTACAGTACTTCTTATTAAAAGTTTTTCTTTGTAAATTAAGCTTTCAGAATAAAACACAATTCTTCATAGGATATTAAGCAAGACACAAATCTACTTCTACTTTTCCAATAGCTGTACTGCAAAGCAAATGCAGACATTCTAATGAAATAATCAATTTACTTGGTCTTGTGAGCAAAAGACAATAAAATGGAATTATAGTTGCAATTGGGTAAAAGCTCTTTAGAACTAAAGTGGGAAACTTATGGCCTCCACATACTTTACTATATATCTGGGAATGCCAGCTGGCATGGCTAGTACTGAAGGGTTCTGTGACCTGCCCTAACTTTTAGTGAAGATCAAAAACTATTCATTATTTTAATGCACTCCTTTTTGTCAACCTACATATATTTACAAGAAAATAATTATGTCTTGTAATTATTTTTCCAGGTTAAGAGGTAGAAGATTATATGAATGTATTATTAAAATGAGATTTCAATCATGAACTTGCTTCAGAAAGTCCACACCTGTGTGGATCTTTACTTGTTTATTATTTCTTTCTTTATTATTATTTGACACTCATTTCACCTCAAAGCTACTTTGAGCAGGTTACAACACTAGAAGCTGTAAAGAATAAAACATAAACATTTTTAAAAACAGTAGAATTACAATCAAAAATAAAATTGCAGTTAAAAGATAGGGAGGAAGAGAGCAGGATGCACAGGTAGGAAGGTGAAATGTTTCTGATCCATTAACCACCTCCAGTGTGATATTGCCCCATTGTGTCTCCAAGCCAGCTGGCAGAGCCAGGTCTTCAGCAAATGGCTTCATCTATATGATAATATAATTGATGAACAATATTTCATATTGCATCAAGATAATTCTTGGGCTATTTTTAAAAAAAATCTCTTACTCATTTGTTTAAAAAGAAACAGCATCTATTTATCCATTTAAATAGCTAACCTATTGTCTTCTAGCTGTACTACATCAACTGCCTGAACTCCTAGCATTCCCAACATATTAGGAAGCCATGAGATGGAGAAACTGGTCTAGCATATAATATTCAGTGACAGTGACATATAATATTAAGAAACATTGCAAAGTGTACCAGGATCCTGACCTTTTCCAACATCCAGTCTGCATATTGACTTGATCCATCGTGGCCTATTCTGATTTTGTAAATATTACCAATATCTTTCATTTTAACCTGAATAGTCATAAATAAAAACAGATACAACATGTCACAAAGAAATAGTTATGTCATATAAAAAGATAAAGAGATATGAACATAGCATGGCACAATCATTGCCATATGCAGATCCTGCAATTTATATGGAGCACTAGGGCTGGGTTGATCTTTGAAGAGACGCTTTGCAAAACACCCTATGATGTGCTTCCATGGTCACAACAGTGAGCAATGCAATTTGTGCCTCTACTAACATCAAAGCAATCGGTCTCTTCCCTATAAAGTAAAGCACCTTCTCAAGACCAACCACCCATGCAACTGTATAAAGTACTATTTATATGGATATAAACATGCATGTGTATTTATACATATACACACATATACGCATACACACACACACACACTGATATTTATTTCTATGATCAGTGACATCATCATTACTATTGTTTTTTCATGAAGTCATATATACAGTGATAAGCACACATTTTCTTCACCATGTATACGTGATTACTTAATCTATTAATACATTAAATCAGGCATAAAGTGAAGCATTTATATTTAGTACAGTCATTGCTTTCTGTATAATTTGAGATTCAGGAAACAGATGTTCCACTACATATGTAACAACTAATATTAAATGGGTATGGATCAGTCAATTTAACATTATGAAGACAAAGTTGTGGAATAAATTAAGAAATTGTTTGATTAGGATATTGACTAATTAAGAAGAAATGTATTAAAATATATTATCCAGACAAATTATGAAATTTAATTTGAGATACAGCCTATGTTAATATATTTGTAATCGTTAGATTTTATTTGTACTGGTATCTAATCCACTTTGGGGGAGAAAGCGGGGTAAGTTTATAAAATTTATAAAGACAAGGTGGCAGAATGAGCTTGAATACATTTCTTGCCTTACTTGACCCTCCTCCACAATTCCTCTGACTTTTTATCAGTACCTTTTATGTACTGATTTTAATTAGAATTAAATCTTCAATACTTGCTTTTGATTTTAAAGCACTCTCTCCATCTAAACTTCTGTTTCTAAAATACCCAGGAAACATTGTGTTCCATCTCTGTCGTTCTATTGGTTCTCTATACAGTGCATTTTATATAACAATATAAATTCAGTTAACCTTTACAGGACAGTTTCATACCAAATAATCTGAAGGATCTCATGAAAATAATCTCACTTTAATCACTTGGAAACCAATGAGATCTTATTGGTTTTATACCAACTGCTCTGACATGATCAGAAATTTGTCCTCTTTCAGCCTTTTCCACTTTAAGATTTTTTTATATCAATTAATAGGAAAGATTACATAATCAACCAGAGCTATTGGTTTGTACTGTATATTGTATACATGGCCAGATAGCTAGGTCTAAAAACATTTCAATCCTTCCATATCACTGTTGTGTAATTCAGGGCAATGACAACATTCTTGTAAACCACACTGATATTTGTAGCAGTGGAATTAGTACACAGCAGGCAGAGGTGAAATCTAGCCGGTTCACACCGGTTCAGACGAACCGGTAGGGAAAATTTTGATTGGTTCGGAGAACCGGCAAATATCACCTCTGGCTGGCCCCG
>JANHFL010000575.1:107987-122886 GCA_032468155.1 Oxyrhabdium leporinum
GGGTTATACTTACTCCTTGCAATAGTGTAATTATCAATGACATAAAGTTCTCTGACAATTTTGCCATCATCTTCTCCTTGATCTAGCCATCTTTTGGGGAGAAATATATTATATAATAAGAATATATCTTGGCATGCTACTATTTAAACCAAAAATATTATTATTTTATTAATTAAAAAAATTAGATACATGAAATCACAGTTGCACTTAGGACCACTTCTTGATTATACAGAAAAACATGGCTACCTGATTGGATAAGGATCAGGCCAGAGATGCCAAAAATTTTGAACAAAAAATCCATTAAACTGATGTGTTTCTCAGAATGAAGAGCTGAACACATACAAGCATGCATACAGAGGCACAAACAAAACATTTTCTATACGAAAAAAAGATATATTTAAGACTGTATAGAAACTTTCTTGCAGTCATTGATATTTTTAGTGTGGGAAAAGGAGAGGATAGTCTATTTTAGAAAAGCACCAGCAGGAATGGATTGAGACAAAATATTCCTACAATTACATTGCATCACAAGAATTTATTCCTGTAACATTTGTTACTGAATATGACACTGCAGTATAAGCTGCTCAATTTTATGCCATTAAAGTGCATATAGGTCTTAGCAAGAATAAATAAATATTTACTTTTTTCATACTTATTACACTTATATACACTTTGAAGAATATATACAAACATAATGTATGCATACATAAAAATAAAACAGCCACAAATTGATGTGCTGAGCTTCATGATCTTAGATAATGTACCTTAAATGTGATATAATTTGGGAACATTCTTCCTTGAATAGCCACCATATAATTCATTTAAAGCCAAAAGTAACAAAGATTATTTTAACAAGACACCAGCAAGATTTTGCCACCATGGGCACATGAAACACGAAGTATAATTAAGGTCAAGTATAATTAAAATATAGAATTTCAAATACACAACAGATTTTCTGTATGTGCACATGAAAACAATTAGAAGCAAACTGCCCCTGATTTTGCTACTTGAAAACAAATCAGGAGTCATTTCTATTTCAGGCATAATATAAAGCTTGAAATTGTACAGTATATCACTAGGACTAGGTATATATTTATCTCAGGTATCGGAGGCAGTTTACATTTTTATACCAGCTGTTGAAAACATAAATTTATGTTTTCAATTTGTGGTCTTCCCTTAGGACTGATGTACCTGGGCTGTAATGTCCATTAAATGCAGCAAAGAGAAAATCTAAGTATGGCCATCATCTAATGCTCATCAGGATGTTTATAGTCTAGCTGTTGTCCTACAAGTAACTGCTAAAGCAGAGCATTTAGGAGTTGACACAAAAGTGCTCATATGTTCAGATCATGTCAACATTATGAAATGGCTAATTTTTAAAAATAATAAACTGAACAAACCTGTAACATAGGAAGATATAATCTGAATTTGTGATAGGATCCTGGACTACAATTTTCTCCAAAAACCAACCATTTCCTAGGTGAGAATATAAACAATTCACTCTTAATAGTGAAATCAAGCCAAGTATGTATTAAGAGCAGCACACAAACATTAGTCCTTTCCGTATTACATTTAAATAATGCATACAATGCTACAATATCCACTTATTTATTTGCTTATTGTATTTTCGAAACAAATAGTTTTTGCTGGGAAATGGTAGATATTAACTTACATGGTCCTAGAATGCTTGTGACCTAATACTATCTCTAATTATCTCCAGAAATGTATCAGCCCACTTTTTAAGATCTTGTGAAGCATTGAACAGAATGCTCAGGTATTTGGCTATGTGAGCCACACAGTCTGTCCCACCGCTCTTACCATCCATTTTTCTGAAGGAACATACAGCTTTCTAAATACTGTAGTTATGTTAATTATCTAAGATGCAATTTTACCCTTTCTTTGGTTCATGCTTATAGTATTGAATGCACAGTATTCTGCTGACTACAATTGTATACCTACATTTTACTTTTGAAAACCAGTTTATTATTCTTATACAAGTATAATGTGTAAAATAAAATAAATTAAAAAAAAAATTTCTAACACTTAAGAATCAGTGTTAAAGAATTTTAAGAATGGAATAGTTTGAACAAGCTTTATCCAAAACTGAAATTATTTACAAATAAAATAACAATATAATTATTGAAAATACTTTCTATATGGAGTCTACAATGTGCAAAATGTGCATATAATATGTAAAAATTAAACAATGTTTATTTTTCACAGGTATCAGAAGTAGTGCTGGGGAAGGATGCCCAGATCTCCCATAATAATTTGCTTCCCATAAGTGGATACTGCATTTTCTTCAAAAATCTTTATTCTTAAACACCCAATAGTTCTATGAAAAAAAAATGTCATATTCTATGTCAGTGATGTGAACCTTTTCGGCACCGAGTGCCAAAAAGGGAACACGCACACGCTGGAAACTAGAAGAGCAGTTCCTTGGAGCGTCGCACGGGAGCACCGTTATCCGGAAGCTCAGCTTCCTGGCGCGCGCATGCGTGCCGGCCACCTGGTCTTGCAGTTTCTAACGCGCGTATGTGCACTGGAACCCAGAAGAGAAACAGGCAACTGCTGGTGTGCCCAGGGAGCTGTGCATGCCACTTCTAGAACGCGTGCCATAGGTTCGCCAGTTGTATGTCATTGAAGTATATAAATATTTTAAAATTTCTGACCTGAGCCAAGTCCATTGTGTCCTATAACAATTTTATATAAATGTCCAAGATGCACAGCTTCAAGCGAGAATGTATCAGTCTGTAATCAAGCAAGTAAGACACATTTAATTTTAAGAATTTGTGTTTTGTCTTTCTCATTCTCTTTCAAGTAACCCACGTATGTAAATTGAAACATAAACCCTAAATAAGTATTATGTTAAAAGAGCAATGGGGAAAATACTTTTAATCAATTACTGTTAAATGCACAAGTTAAGAAAATCAATAACACGTTTTACTCCAATTAATTAAGTTAAACTATGGTAAATCATTTTTAAAGCCACAAACACACACAAAAACTGTTTATAATTTTCTTTAAATTTAGTTTCTACAAGGTTATATTGCCTCAGGCTAACTAAACGAGTGAAGATAGCATAGTCACAAAATTGCTACATTAAAGCTAAATTGACTTAGCAGTGCTGGAAGTACTTATTTTTCATGCTAAAATTTTAAGGTGCAATTTTCTCTTTCCCCCACAAACAATTGTTCTGTACATTTGCTGTAAATTGTATATGTAAATAGATGTTTAGCACTTTTATGCTGGAAAATACCAAAGGGAGTCATATGTCTCCCGAGGAAGAGGACATAATCATATTTAATCCAGCTTCCTTCCTAAAATATATAGGAGTGTGGGCATGTATAATTCTATAATTCTATGAAGTTATTTTTAATATATTTTGTTTGTGATGCAGATCTATACAAATTAATAGCTGTTGCTGAATTGTGAAAAGTGTTATATTTACATGAACTCATTTTATTTATTTTGCACATTTATAATGGTGCTCAACTCAAACAATGTGATTTTGGGCAGTGTACTGCAGAACACTGACAAAAAGGTTACCTTTGTTGTCCAAATACCCCAATATATAAAATGGTGGGTGAAATGGAAAAAATAGAAAACAAAATGGGACGCAATTCAGCAGGACCTAAATGTCTAGGGAAAAAAGACAAAAAATACATTTTGGGCACAGTGGCTCAACAGTTAAAGATGCTAAGCTTGTCAGATAGAGAGCTGACAACCCAGGTGTGAGACCTGTGCTCTGTGCAATGGGATGAGCTCCCGTTACTTACCCCAGCTCCTATCCACCTAGCAGTTAGAAAGCATGCAAATGCAAGTAGATAAATAGGTACCATTTCATTGGGAAGGTAAGTGTTCCATGAGCCTCAACGTATAGCCATGCTGGCCACATGAGCATGGAAATATCTTCAGACAATACTGGCTCCCTTGGCCAAGAAACAGATGACCACCATGCCCTTTATTTTTTTACCTACATTTCAGGTATAAAAAAAAGGTCTTTCATATATAGTATACCTATTTGGCAGTTTGTTCTATGAGAAGAGGGTTTTTACTTTAATTCACTCACTTGTCCTTTCATGTGTTTTTGAGACTTCATTGACGTATGCAGCTGTCGGCACCCTGTGTCACCTTTTTCTCCATTGATTGCTATGTAAACATCAGCTTCTGTCCCAGCATTCCAGAGATCACCAGTTACTACATGCACCTTGTACATTGCCACTGAAAATAAAAAAAATACAGCAATTTACCAACATTATGTTCTGTGTATAATTATTTTATACTGCTGTCCCAACATGTATCAATATTATATTTATTCACTGTACCTAGCTGACCATTTAAAGTACATGATTTTGGGTGGCTCACAATTAAAAACAATTAAAATATGCATAAATTAAAATAAAACATGTAGTAGTTGGAGAACCATAACAGTTCCTCAACATACCCAGGAGATTAGTTCCATTCCACATTTGGAGCCCTAGGCCTTCAAAGGGTCTTCAAAGGTTCTTCAAAGAACCAGGTCTTCAAAGACTTATAAAAGATCAGCAGTGAGGGGGGCAACCTAATTTTACAGGGATGATGTTCCAGAATGCAGGTATCATTACAGAAAAGGTTTTTTCTTTGAAGTTTTGTCAATACTCCTTGGATGATGGAACATGCAACCTGCTCTCCTACCTATCTCTCCTACCACATCAGGTAGGACAGACGGAAATAAATAAATCTGTTTGGCCCTGAGGTTGAAACCTGACAAAACAAATGATCTGGAGCTGTGTATCAAGCAAACTTAATCTTCTCCCTCAATGGCCAACCCAGTTGCTAATCATGTTTACACAGTATTAAGAATCTTTCCCACCATGAAATATATTTAATCCCCTCAATCCCCTCTCTATATCTTGTGGAAGAAAAGGTCTTTGGGCTGTATAAATACTTATTTGTCAAGACTCTTCTATATTCAGTTTCAATGGATGACCCCAATTTTTAGTAGCTGATTCTCATATAGATATTATTCCAGGTTTTTTTTCAATCCTTTTGGCTACTCTTGCTCCTTGTTTTCCATTGATACATTAGAGGTACACTGATTATGAAGTGTACAGAATGTCAAATGTGACTTATCCATTTTATTTGTTGTTTCTTTGTTGACATACCTGACATCAACATGGAATTTCAAAGTTTGGCAGTATCTTAATTGTGGCACATTGCATTATTGCCTTCAAAAATTAATTCAGAAGCTTTAGTAACTGCAAAATTTATTATATATATATAATACATGCATTATATATATATAATTTATATATTTAATTTAAATTTATATTTAACATAAATCTTACACATAAATATCTTGAAATTAGTCAATGAGCAGAATTGAGAATCTTCTTATTCTGGAAGCTTACCTGGAAGAACGGGGTGTCCCTGATGCAAAACAGGAAGTTCCTGACTGATTTCACCTTCATTTTGAGCATGCGTCAGCCACTTTTCAACAGAGAAATCGTATTTTTCCCCTGTAACAAGATTCTGCAATTGCAACTGAAAGACAGACAATTGAATCTAGATTATTCTAAGATCTTTGCAGAAATGGAGTAGGGCTTTTTGCTATCATGTTCCAATGTGATAGGACCAAATTGCTGAGCTTATCTTTTAAAAAAGACACATTTTTCACACTCATTTTACAGGCATGGTATGACTTTTCCATGTGGAATGTAATTCAAATGTTTCGTAAGCTGTTTTCATAGTATATGAGCATATTTACATGTGTTTTTGCATGTATGCTTTCCTATAACTGTGCTTCTTAGAATTCTAAGAACAGGATTTTGGTATCCAAAGTGAACAAAATCCTTTTACTCCATGCCCTGAAATATTCAATAGACCCTAAAGAAATTTCAAGTCTATTAATTACATTCTATAGCAGTGAAAACTTTTCCCTAATAGACTATATTAACTTTGCACTAAAAGCATGATTAGGATGACGCCCAAATTATTTGTGTTTGGGTATATGTATGTATGTGTTTGTGCATATTCATAAAGATTTATTTTTCTCTGTCCAGCAGGGGAGGAAATTTTATAAGGCTTAAATTGCCAACAAATGAAATAAGTTGATTATCCATGTTAAGATGCTCTCTCTGAACTACATGTTCCAACCAGAGTTCCTGAAAGACCAACTTGGGACAGAACCTCCTGGAAAACAACTATTTGTGTGGTTGCTATGAGTTGACACTCATTTGATGGCACATAAGCAAACAATCAATAATGCAATGTCATACCTCATTCAGTGTTACTGATATCATTCACTGTCTCCCATTATTTATCCTCTACTTGAAAATATATGGCAAACATTTCTTTCAAATAGCTGACCATTCCTTAAATTTTCATTATTTCAAATCAGAGACCAACATACTATATTCTAGCATTCTGGTCACATAGCACATAGTATGTTCATGACTGATATTTTGGATGATATTTTCATTTTTCTAAGCTTTTCAAATGTAACAAGGGTTTTTATAGTACATGCAGTTCATTTATCATTAGAGTAGCATAAATAGCATTAATTTATGTCACCTCTTTGCAGTGCCAGGCAGGGGTTTCTCCAGAATTATTATGTCCTATCCGTATTTTGTATAGATCTCCCAAATCTTCTGTGTGAATCTGTTCACATAATATAGCAAACCAAATAGCAGATCATATATCTTGTTGAAAACAAATACATAACTTCTTTAACTATACAAGGTTTGTAATACTTTTCCAATCAAAACACTTCTAGGGAAATTCCAGAAAAAAACCCTCTACATTTTCAAATGAAACTATGAAGTTACTTTGAATTTTACTTCATACTAAAGACACCTAGATAATTATGTATCTCTTCCTAACATGTTGCCCTCAAAATGATTTGGCTTCATAAACTTCAGACATTGTGAAGACTGAAATATAATGCAATCAAACAGAAACTCTAAGACGATAATTGTGAAGAACAGAGTATTCACTAGACTAACATTTGACAGTTCTTCAAAGACTTAAAATTATCATTTTAGATGCCAGAATTATTTCAGCATATTAAGATTACTGATTAATTTCTTTTATTATAGCAATTATTGTTCAGTTTAATCTACATTTTTCAGGAACTAAGATTCATTAAACTCAAAATTACACAATTACATTTGTGTAGTCATAAATGACACTGTTTTGACAAAGCATGAAATAAACTCGTGGCATTATGAGCTGCCAGCAGCTGTATTTCAGTTTGAATCTTTTTTGTCCCATACATTTGAATAGACAAAAGGCCGGCAGCCATCTGACCAATGGAATTCCAGCAATATGCCATTTCTGATTCTTCTAAAAGCTCTGAAAACCTCCCCATTTGATCTACTTGTTCCTTAACAACAAACTGCAATATCTACCAATAAATAGGCTATAGTGTATTACTATCTTCACTAGATTTATATTAAGGAAGGGGCAATGGCAGATTCAGAACTGTGTGCTGGTAGTCAAAATTTCCTTTAGTTTCAAAAAAAGAGAGAAAAAACATCTAAAATAGGTGTTCAAGCATACTTAAGTTCAGATAGTGTAGTCTTATTTTTTTGGGAAAAAACTATTAGGCATTATGACATACTTTCAATTACTGTTGTATATAAAATGTAATCACTATTTACAGTAAAATTAAGGTTTGAAATGGTTTCTGCTCTTTCCCCAACCCAACCTGTGCGATGGCCAAGATGCCTCATTCTTCTGCTCTTTCTTCTTTTGGTAAAAGACAGATGTCAAGCTGTATTTTTTACCATGTAAGAATTAGTTCTCACAAAAGCAAGCAAAATCAGTCATGAGTCAGTCAGAAATCAGTCAGAATGAGTCCTACCAATTTGTTTATACATTCTTCTGAAGTAAATCCCACGCTAAGGATCAAAGAGGAAAAACAATAACAGAAATTGTATTCAATGTAGCTGTTGTTGAGTGAATTGCGTTACAAACTGAAGCTTTATCATTATGAGCTGTGGTGGCACAGTGTTTAGAGTGAAGTGTTGCAGGCTGACTTTGCCCACTACCAGGAGTTTGATCCTAACCAACTCAAGATTGATTCAGCTATCCATCCTTCTGAGTTCGGTAAAATGAGGTCCCAGATTGTTGGGAGCAATATGCTGACTCTGTAAACTACTTAGAGAGGGCTGTAAAGCACTATGAAGCAGTATGTAAGTCTAAGTGCTATTGCTATTATTGCAGCTAATATAATTTAAATAAAATTACTTGACTCAAGTCTTGTGGCAGTTGAAAATGGAAAATGACACAATGATATGAAATGATACTGTTTCCCATACAAAGTCACATATTACTAATATTAAACAAATAAGAATTTTTAATTAAATGGCATTATTCTAAATTCCTGTTATAATAAATACCTTACCATAAAAGTATCTCTGCTTCCTCTTTCAAACACTTTTTTCTCTTCCCCATATAGAAAGACAGCTCCTGAATTGCCTTGATCCCCATATAAAGTAATATAAACTTGTGAGCTGGTTCCGGAAGATGGCTGGTCACTGGTAAAAATTACTACCTTCCATTTCATAGCTACAGAAACATAAAAAGTTATTTAAAACTATGTTGCCGTTGGGAATATTTCCATCCCTGTGAGATCAGCTCTTCCCTAAGTCAGTTCTAAGACACTTGAATGTCAAATTACTTATTTTTGTTTAAGGTTTTATTACACATCTAGGCACATCTTGGTTTATAGCAGCTGGTTATTATTGGTTGTTTTATCCAATGGTGTATATTGAAGATTGCTTTTATTTTATTTGGTATACTGCTTCCAGCACACAATTATTTAATAAAAGTGAAATTAATATACAGTTTGTAAAAATAATGTTCATAAAAGTTTCACTTCCTGGAGTTTGTGGATTCCATATCTAAATTATATTTACAACAAGAAGAATGATAATATTATATTAATCCCTTGACACAGTGCAAAAATTAATTTAAAATGGCAGCACTTAACAATAATAAAATTAAGGCAGTGTCATTTAAAAACATAATAATTCAGTATTTCCTTCAATAAATAGGAAATAAGATTAAATAATGTTAAGTGTGTCTCTAAAGCATATATAACAAGACAATCCCAAATATTTATCAATATCTGCTGAAAATAAACACCAAATAATCCTTAGAAGTTGATACAGTGAAAGTAATTTTCAGTTCAAGATATAAACACAGAATAGGGTGCAGTCGAAATTCACTGTCTTCTTACTCAGCATTCAGGTATTGAGTAGACTAGACTATCACTAAAGTATTCATTTAAATATATATTTAAAAGTAAACAAAATTTTCAAGTTCTTTTCTTTGTTCTCCTCCTTTTTACCCTTTTGGAGGAGGATTCTAAAACCAGTTAAATTAAACCAGTTTTCCTTACACAAATATATTTTACCATAAACCTGACTGGAATTTAGAACAATCATATTTATTTGTGACCCGTCTTATCTTCTCTCTTAGTTATTCAGGAAGGAACTCTGTCATTTATATTGGTTCATTTTGTCCCGATATTTGTGCCTCAATAATGACTTGCATTATTATTGATAGCAGCAACAAATCCGCATAGAATTATTTTTTTATAAAGGCATTTCTTCACTGTTAAAATGCAGTGTTATGCTCATTTGTTAATTCAACAGAGCAGTATTAAAGAAAGAAAAAGAATGTTTCAAAACTTCAATCTAGATATCAAAGATAAAGGAATATTTTGTTCCTTCCAAGTAGTTTGTACTTCTTTTGGTTCTCTTAAGGTAAAAAATAATTGTATCCTTGGGAGATTTAACTGGTACCACTTACTTCCTTGTCTTAATACAAAGAATGGCCTTTCACAAGTGGGCTGCAAAAAAAAGGAGATGCTACAAAAAGTTGGATGTCCACTAGACGGCAGCAAAAGGATGCAGAAAAGTAAATATCCAGAGAACATCTTGGTTTTTGCAACCCAGATTTTGTAACCCTAACCATACATTAATCATCCCTCGCTAGTGTTCCTCTGTAATATGAGAATTGTCTCTGTAAGAGTCAGAAAAAAATAAGTTAAACCGCATCCAAATTTCTCATGTTCTAGATTTCAGATTGTCTTGTGATTTCTCTTTCTCTTTTTTTAGTCAATAATTCCCATTCTTCTAGGAGAATAACAAGTGACTCCAAAACATCCCTCTGTATATTCAGTTATTATAGTCAGCAAGTGATGTAGTTGTTAAGATTCTGTGTTCTGACCGTGGTGACCCAAATTCAAATCCATTCCATAAAACTCATCAAGTAACTTTGAACCAGCACTAGGCCAGTCAAATCTAGCCCTACACACATACACCAGTTTGATATTGTAAAGGTAAACAGTGGGGGGGGGGGATTCTGAGTATTGCTTTGAATTCCTGGAAGAAAAGTGACATCATAATCCATACATATTAAAACTGTAGGACAGAACATACTCAATGCATCGCTAAGTAAATTTGATTTTGTACCTCTACAATGTTACAGGTAAACCTCTTGCTATACATATCAGTAAAGCAATACTGTATCTAGTTTCTAATGTGTCTTAATATTATACAGTAAAAAATGGTGAAAAGAAATTTCTATTAATGATCCCAAGAAGAATGTGAGTGGTCAGATTGTTCTGCATATTACAGGAGTATTTGCTATGAGGAAATCTGCCATGGTACACCAAACCTCAACTCAATTACAAATTTTATATGATTAAACCAAATCCATGCTGAGAACAAGATCAGACATCTGATTCATGTTTACTATAGTACCCTAATAATCTCAACTGGAGCCTAGTTTTGGTCTAGTAAATATAGATTTGCACATATAAAGTCAACTACTTTAGAGGTTAGCCTCTAAGGATATATTTTATTATCTCTGTTCCGTAAACGGAGAATAGTAATGATTTACATCTTGAAAAAGCAGCTGCTGAAAAAAATAAATCAAGACAACTTTGATTTACAAAAATCATTGCTAAAATCAGTTACCTGTAATGTCACCAAGCCTGACATTGGCCTTTAGATTGTTCACCTCACAAGGAAATTAGGACTCAAATTAATTGGAGATTCTTTATTTTTCTTCATTTAGTTATATCACAACTTCATAATAGTAATTTAATTTATTGTTCATAGTTTTATTGTGCAGGACACTACAATAAGTTTAATGATATTCAAATTCAAATTCAAAATATTTATTACAAAGACCAGTACAATTAAAAATACTCAAAGAGGATACAATTAAAAGTTTAGAATAAAATAATAATTAGCAACAAATAAAATCTATGTTAAAATCAAAATTTGGCAGCCTATCTATCAGCTACATGTAAACAAGAGCACGGCCTAAGCTATAATGTGATATTAATCCTTAAATTATGAAAAACTATAGTTATTAGGTAGTAAAATACAACAGGGTGATAATATCAAAATATTTGGTGCATTAATTGTATAAAATGTTTACAATGGATTATTCATCAAGTTCCAGTGAATCTTTAGTGCTGTTGTGCAGAATCTAGCTATCTGCGCTTTTTTTAACAGAATGTACATTTTTATTTATACAAAAACATAGCTACCATTGGCTTGTCAGGAAATATGAACCAGAAATAATTGCTTTTCAAATTAGACTTTAGATAGGATTAATAAGGCAGAGGGATATAAAAACTATTATCTGGCTATCTCTCTGTATTTATCTATACATCCATCCATACAAATTTAGACACTACAATAGCCAAATTCTTAAGGACTCTGGGCAGTTTAAAAATAAAAAGCAACATATGGAGAAACAAGTAAAAAGAAATTTAGCTGATTGGAAAAACAATATACCAAGTCAGCAAACAAACATAACAATGCTTCGCCTCCCCAAACCCAAGGTCTCGGACAACAATCAGGTTTACAACAATTATCTAACTATCATGGAGATGGAAGCTATGCAAATCTCTGATTCATTCAAGAGGGCAGGTGCTGCACACTTTCTGAACCTACAAGATGACACTGTTAAATGGATGGAATCCCTAGCAAATGCACTCTGCTTAATTATACTGGGCAGACAGAAGCAATTGGAGCTGGGGTGATCCCTCAAATAGCCCATCTGAGTAGCTTTGGTTGAATGCATATAAATAGTTTCAGTTACATGATTCTGTAATCTGTGTTAGTTTAAATTGTTTTGATTTTTTTTTTTAGAATCATACTCTATATTTGTTAACATGTTTACTATACGGGGACATAAAAGTAGAACTCTGAATAGTAATCTGGCCTTTAAGCAGATATTCACTATTATGTGCATGCATGCATTTTATCTGATGATTCTCCTGGTGAAGTAGCTTCAGTCACTAGGAATAGGTCTTTCTTCTTGATCCATCTTCTTCTCACCTTCAACTCTGTTCCAGACAACTGAGAAACATTTGGAGCAGATCTTGGAGATGACCAGAAGTGGAGCTATTTTGAGAAAGTTTCAGCAGGTCTATTGTTTTTCCAGAACTGTATTTCAAGATCATATACAATTTATTGAGTAGAAATATGTTTCATACACAAATGTCCAAAATATTTCTACATTTTTCAAATTTGCAAATAAAATAAATACCCATTTGCAGCTTATGTTAGTTCTGTGGATGCAGGTAATTGTTCAACTTTAGAAATTTATTTATTTAAGAATATTAGTAAGAATCATATATTTAACTTTTAAAAATCAGTAAGAATGGCCTTTTTGGGGGGGGCATAACAAAACACTATACATATAGGTTTTGGGTTGCTTATGTGAGGACTGAAGCTGGGGACAAGTTGGTAAATATAGATTATCTCCATGGTCCTGCTCTTTGTTAGATCTTCCCTTGGTGAAGGAGAGTCATGAATGGACTTTTCCTTCATTTGCCTGAACTTTGATAGAAATTCAGAAATTCTGCTTTGCTAATTCTCCTGATCATTTAAAGATTATTATTTATTCCAACAAATGTTAATTGACCCCATCCCATTCCCCTTCCATATTTCTTCGATGCTTAAAAAGAAACTTTGGAGAATACATATTGGGGATGGGCTATTCTTAAGATTTGTATGAACAAAGGCTTAAGAATTTGCATCTCATTCAATTTAGGAAGATGCCAAAGAATATAGGCAGTTAATGTTTGAAAAACAAAAATGGATACTTCCATAAACATCAAAATATCAAAGTATTTCAGGTGTTTCTGATCGCGAATATCATAACATAAACAGATTAATAAAAGATAATATATGTCACTCAGGAATGAGCTCTTGGTAGACATTTCATTACCTAACTAAATAACATCATCAGCATGAGTGAATGTGAGGTTACTGCCTATTTCTGTTGGTTGGTCGGTTGTCGGTTTGTCTGTCTGTTATTGAATCTATCCATCTGTTGTAAGATTAAGGAATTTTCATCATATTTTATGGCTGCTAATTAGTGTTTATGATGTCCTCTGCTAGTCTTCTGCCACAAGCTTTTACAATGGCCGTTGCAGTCTTACATTGGATATTGTAGATGATGCCTCATTTTTCTTCTTATGGGGGTACTGGGTCTTTTGGTTTATTTAAGATGTTTTGGAGGGTTTTGTGTGCTACAATGGCACCAAGTGGTTATATTAGCCTACTGGTTGTTTCTGAAATGTTTTTTTATATATGGGAACATTGTCCTTTACCTAGGTTTCACTAGTTATGCTGTAGTGACTGCAATCATTTTTTTAATAAAGTTGCATGGGTCAAGAGAGAGAGAGAACTTAATAACTACTTTTTCCCCCTTTAGTTTGAACTTCCACAAAATAAAGATGCAATGTTTCATTAGAAAAATTACTATACTTTCTAACAGCAAATACAGGTATATTTTGCCACAATTACCTGTGAATTGAGGTTCTTAAAATTGCTGTTAAGAATAGCTTTGAAAGCAAAGTAATGAGGAAGAATTTTGAATTATTGGAGGCAAGACTGCTTTTTAAGATCTGTCTTATGAGGGTTGTTTAACTGTGATTTTCTACTTTTTCAGTTAATGCCTGTAAGAATTGTTTCTTTACTACTAAAATTCAATCAGTTATGTAAAGAACTAACTGCAGACTCCCAGTTATAAGGGAAATAAACCACTTTCCCTCTGGTGCATTGTAATTTTTTGAGTAAAAGACACAGAGACTCTTCTCCCTGATGATCACTGATAGATAATGGTTCTAATTTGAAAATTATTTCACTTGCTGGAATACTTGTACCACTGCTTTTTCATCTGAATTAATCTGCTACAGATAATTAAATTTGTGCTTGGAGGAAATTGATTTCAGTTCAGGGAGCTGCCAATACCTAAACAGGATTTTTCCCCCCTCACCTTTCTTCCTCTGTTCAATTACCTCTTGCCATCACCTACTTTCTGTCTAGTTCTGCTCTTCTCTATCTAGTTTTTTACTTGCTTTACAAAGGCAGCTGCTACACTTTCCCTTCAAACTATCTCGATTCATTTCTTCTTTTTCTTTCTCTGTCTCCTCCTTTCTCAAGGGAAAAAGAAAAATTGTGTGTAGAGTTTATTTCTGTGTGTAAAAAAAGAATGGTTGGTATCTGCAGAGGACGATTAATTCATTTTATTTTATAGGAGGTTAATTTTAATCAACAGTTTGATAAAAACCCAGTTCTTAAATATATTATATATATGTTTATAATATAAATATATGTACACTAATATACACTTGTGTATTACATTAACTATTACTGGATGGGAAATCAAGCTTGTTTTAAGCCGGAAATGGAAGTGTTAAGATAAGATGATAAGATGAACATTTGTCTTCTTCTGTTTGTTTGAGTGAATCCATTACTCAGACATCAGTTCAGCTGCTACTCGCTCTTTGTCAATTACCATTAGGATATCTATCTATCTATCTATCTATCTATCTATCTATCTATCTATCTATCTATCTATCTATCTATCTATCTAT
>JANHFL010000575.1:139106-190448 GCA_032468155.1 Oxyrhabdium leporinum
CAGCTGTGCCGTGTGATTGAGATGAGCTACAAAGCAGGAAATAAAGGAGAGGATAGAGCAGGGGCGGGTGGGCAGGGCCAACAGATCATCGGAGATACCGGTTTTCCCGAACCGGCTGAATACCACCTCTGAAGAGGGGAGATATGAGCACAAATATGCTACCAATTATCTTTAGCTTCAGATGCCACAACCCTGTTGTTGTTCTTTTTGCAGTCCCCAGAAAGGAGGTATGTTGCACCTGCTTGTGTTGCTTATTTTCCAATTTCTCTGTAGTTGTCCATTTTAATCCCTTTGCATTTTCTCTGCTTGTAGAAAGCAATTGGGACAATATGACATTCAGCAGTGACTTGCAAGAGATGCAACGGGGGCTGGATAGAAATTAGCAACCAGGACAGCTATTTTAGGCCAGCATTCTTTTGTTCCCACTCAAGGATGTGTGGTTAGATTAAGAAAAAGATTCTTGGTTTAGGTATAATCTGTGCAGAAGAAGCACATGAGCTTGGTTCCTGGTGCTCTCTGAGTACTGATGATGTTTGGTTAACGAAATGTCCACAAGAAAACAACCAAGCGTCAGCGTTCCAACGAAACCCTCCTTGCGATTCAGAACTCCGAGACAAAGTCCATCAAAGTAAGAATTTATTATAGAAGTCATGTTGGCACATCTGGGGGAAGCCCGTATCTGAAATCCCATGGTTTCCCACACCCATACTAAAACTCACACCCTGCCCCGTTCAGTGACATCCACATTCACATGGCCCAATCCATCTCCTGCCTCAGCTGCCGCCAAACTTTGGTCACTCCCTTCCAGGTGCCAGCAGCTTGTCCTTGATCTCATGTGAAAGAATGTTGCTATGGCTATCCTCCCTTTGCTACTCTCCCACTCCCACGGCTTGCCCACCCCCCACTGTGGCAGCCCTGAAAATCTGTCCCAAGATGGATCCAGGGCTGACGCCAAGCTTAGACAGCATCAAGGACCCCTCATTTCAACCCTGAGCTACTAATATTCTCCTTCATTAGTAGAAGAAGCACACCTTAACATTTTGTTCCAGTTTCTCTTCTTCCCCGGTGGCTTTGGTTCAAATTATTTTATTGCTTCCTTATCGGGAGCTTCTCTTCCATCCAAATTTAAGTCAAATCAGGTTTCCTTAAAAAATCCTTGATCAAGCTACTGATGGTCCTTGTCACATGTGCACAGTGTCTGCATTTTCAAATCCCAGACAGCCTTATTCAAGTGGTGCTGGCCTGATTGAGATTTATAGCACCTGCACTTAATTATGTGCCTTGTTCTTTCGACTTAGCTTTTAATTTTCTGTACTTTCCAAAGAGATAATTTGAACAATTTCATTTTTGCATACCTTTGCACATGTCTGTGCATAGTACTTTTTTGTCAGTGGGTGAACTCATAGAAATTAACAATTATGCATCAGAATGTAATCTGAGATGGACCCCTGGATCACATGTGATAACATAATAGTGAAATATTTGGAAGAAATAATACTATCCTAACAGATCTAGTTCAATTTGTACTCATTATTATGTGAGTATCTAATACAGTGACAATTGAAAATATCAAAATATAGTTTTGCATATTAAGAATATTATGTAAATAATATTCACATCTACAATTTAGCCTAGAAATTTGGGGAAGGCAATCAGACTCTCCCATTTATCAATTACCCTAGGTTTAAGTAAATGACTTAATATGGCTAAACACTTTATATGATTAGTGGCGGAAATCTTTTCTCTGATGATCGTATTTTTCAGAAGAATTGCTCATAAATTTAAATCAGGTTTCATACAGGACAGATTTTATTCTATTTAAGTTTATCAGGTCTCATCAATTGCAATCATTCATTCACAATATTTGAAAACTGGTGCATATAGCCAACTCATTTAAAATCAAAAGATGCTCTTCAGTTCGCATCAAATGAGAAAGAGATTTGAGATGTGAACTCATTAAATAACCTTGGAACTCTTTCTGAAAAATGCTCCATCCAGGCAAATTACTAGAAACTGGCCATAAAAATAATAGTTAGCCTTAATACTACATTATAAAACTTGGAAGTGGAAACTGGATTTTACTGAGATTGTAATCAGAGTAATACATGTTATTATCTCTGAGGGCCATTTGGGTTCGTAGTTCTGAGGAAACCAGAAAACCTCAAACTTTATTTATTCTATTCTGCAATATTTGTAATCTGATTCAATCAAACAAAAGTGTGCTTAGTAATTATTCTTGCTTATTGTTGATATTTCCCAACACTTATAAACACTTAAAAACCAAGATTTTGTTCTTGATAGCTATTCTCGTAAATTAATAGAACATTAAAATATATATTTCTTTCTGCAGCATCCATAACAAACTATGAAGATGTCTACATGATTAATTGATTGATTATGACCACTAACTCAAAAATGCCATATCATAAACATCAGAAGTACCTCAACAAAGAAAAAAGAACAAAGAACGCACACATGTAACATGATACATCTTAATGACTCACAAAATACCCTAACCCAGCTCAGTATACATGACTTAAAGCAGAATTACAAAAATCAAGGATGGTAGACTTACGGGGAAGTCTGAGGGAAGCGAGATAAGTGGTGGACAGTCAATAACCTGTCACTTCCGTAATATGTGAAGATGAGCTCTAGATTTAATTTTTTTCCCCCTGAGGTTGGGGAAAAATTGGACACCCAACCCCTAGCCAGGCTTATCGAAGTTTGAAACACTATTTAGTGGCTTACAGTATAAGTGGTATGCATATGTGTTTCTTGCAACAAACCAAATATGGCTGGAAGCCATGTTTTCGAGGTTTGATAATATTGGCTGTGGTGGCGGGGGGGACGGGACACAGGAAGCCAGAAAAAGACATTTTGGGCTCTATGTAGTCCTGTGGCCATGACTGTCCCTTCCTGATGTAGTTGCCACCAATCCAGGAGTATTACCACTGAATGTACTCCAATACCAATATATCAAGCCATTTTGGGCTAGTGATTAAGGCACCAAGCTAGAAACTAGGACATGGTGAGTTCTAGTCCTGCCTTAGGCATGAAAGTCAGTTGGGTGATTTTGGCCAGTTACATTCTCTCAGCCCAACCCAATTTACAGAGTTGTGGTGGTGGTGTTTAAAATAGGAGGCGGAGGGAGTATCGTGTATCTTCACCTCCTTGAGTTACTTACAAAGTAAGTAGGCAGGATAAAAATCAAACAAGCAAACAAGTACATCAGTAAATACTAGTCCCAAAAGTCTGTAGAGATTCTCAGTCATCCAGGTCATGGTTGTCCCAAAAGTGCTTTTTTTTTTTTTTCAGGAGGCAACTGGACTTTCTTGTTTTTTCTCTGAAGACGTTTCGCTTCTCATCCAAGAAGCTTCTTCAGCTCTGACAGGTTAGTGGGGAATGGAAGGATTTATACTTCTTGCAGACAGCTGGTCATCTGCATCCTTTTAGAGGATGAGAAGTGAAATGTATTCAAAGAAAAAAAACAAGGAAGTCCATTTGCCTCCTGGAATAAAAAGCACCTTTGGGACTACTAGTCCCAAAGTGCCATTGGTGGACTAGTCTCTAACCCAATAAGCTCCAAGCAACCCACCTCCTTCTCCTGTAGTGGATCTTGCCAAACTTCCAAATTTCCTGTGTGCTCTGCCACCCTACGGTTGAAATATGTGTTACTTCCTGCAGCGGCAAATCCAGTCAAGTTCTCCTTGGTCATCAACAAGGCTGCTTGTCCACCTGATTGGCTCGAATTGCTCCCTTTACTCAGCCATGCTTACTGTGTTTCAGTGAGAAAACGGTTTCCCCTCATAACAAGCATAACTCAAGGCTGCCAAGAAAACTATTGATTAATTTTTAAATAAACTGACTGGCACATCACCATAATCTTTGTATCAGTGCCCGAGGATACAAAACTGCTGCATCCCTGGTACAAACGCCTTCAATGGAGGTAGAGAAAGAAGATGCAGGATCGAGCCCCATCACCCCGAGTCTAAAGCAGCCCCTCCCCCACCCAGAGTGGATAGAATGAACAGCTGTCAGTAAATCATACATGTATAGCTGCAGACCTAAGATTACAAAACTGTAACAATTAGGTTAAAGTGGTCGTATATCCCTTTTCACGTCACCTACCATTTGAAAGCTTCCTTTAATTAAAATGGTACCCAATCCAACTCCAATTAAAAGGAAAGAAAAAGAAGAAAGGGAAGCAGAGAGGAGTCTTATACCAGTAGTCCTCAACATACAACCACAATTGAGCCCAGGATCCGTGTTGCGAAGTGAAACATTTGTTAGATGACTTTTGACTCATTTTACGAGCTTTCTTGCCGCAGTTATTAAGTGCATCGCTGCAGTCGTTAAGTTAATCACAGGGCTGTTAAGTGAATCTGGCTTTCCCATTGACTTGTCAGAAAGTCACAAAAGTTGATCACGTGACCACGGGACACTGCAACTGTCATAAATATGAATCAGTTGCCAAGCATCTGAATTTTGATCACGTGACCATGGGGGATGCTGGAACAGTCGTAAGTGTGAAAAACAGCCACAAGTCACTAATTTCAGGGCTGCTGTAATTTTGAACGGTCACTAAACAAACTGTTGTAAGTTAAGGGCTACCTATCAACTATGGATCAGCTATGGGACATTGCAAATGTACAAATTTTCTATACTTATCATCCTCCTCACCATGACGTTAGAACCATCACCTGAAAAAGATATAATTAACCTCTAATAAAAGGTAAGGTCTCTCTCAAAGTTACCTTGGAACCTTCTTGTGGTCATCTTGGCATTAATATAGAAGTTGTCACTCTCTTCTTTTAAGATCATACCAGAATAACAGAGCTGGAAGGGACCTTGGAGGTCTTGTAGACCAACTCCCTGCTCAAGCAGGAAACCCAGACAAATTCCAGACAAATAGTTGTCCAGTCTCTTCTTAAAACCTTCAGTGTTGGAGTTCCAGTGGAGGCAAGTCATTCCACTGATTAACTGTTCTCACTGTCAGGAAATTTCTCTTTAGTTCTAGGTTGCTTCTCCTTGATTAGTTTCCCACCCAATGCTTCTTGTCCTGCCTTCAGATGCTTTGGAGAATAGCTTCTTTGTGGCAGCCCCTGAGATATTGGAACACTACTATCATGTCACCCCTAGTCCTTCTTTTCTCCAGACTGGCCATACCCAATTCCTGCAATTGTTCTTCATATGTTTTTTATCTCCAGGCCCTTAATCATTTTAGTTGCTCTTCTTTGCACTTTTTCCAAAGTCTCAACATCTTTTTTGTCATGTGGTGACCAAAACTGGGTGCAGTATTCCAGGTGTGGCTTACTAAGGCAGTCAGCAGACGTAGCCTGCAGTCCTGCATTCTAACCACTGCACCACTGTGGCTTATACAACCAGGAATTGTATTAGCTTTTTGGCCTTAATAAATATTGAAGTATTGTGAGCTAGGAAATTGCTTATCTGGATTGAGATTTGCATTGGGCTTTTTTTGCATTGCGCAATGGTTAGAAAACAGGACTGCAGGCTACTTCTGCTGACTGCCGGCTGACTGCAATTTGGCAGTTCGAATCTCACCAGGCTCAAGGTTGACTCAGTCTTTCATCCTTCTGAGATGGGTAAAATGAAGACCCAGATCGTTGGGGGCAATAGGCTACTCTTTAAACCGCTTAGAGAGGGCTATAAAGCACTGTAAAGCACTATATAAGTCTAAGTGCTATTGCTATCTTGTGGGACATGATTGAGGGTGGGAACTAATATTTTAGTACATCAGAATTAGTAAGTGATATATGTCTCCTCAGATAACCACTCTGTCAATGTCAAGCTTCCAAATGGAAAGCTACAGACTACTTTATCTAAATTCCTTCAGTCCCAAAATGTTTGGGAATTCTGATTTAAACCACATTAAAAAGTTCAAACGTGACATTCATACCCTTCTGTTTATTGTTTTTACTATATTTTTTATTTTTTAAGCGTAATAATTATACTGTATTTTACTCTTTGTAACTGTAACAATTAGATGAGATTTATAATTATCCAATTATAGCTATCCAATTACAGGTAGGCCTTGACTTACAAAAGTTCATTTAGTGACCGTTCAAAGTTACAACAGCAATAAAAAAGGTGACTTTATGATTTTTTCACACTTATAATCATTACAGCATCCCCATGGTCACATGTTTAAAATTCAAACGCTTGGGAACTGACTCATATTTATGACAGTTGCGGCGTCCCGGGTCATGTGATAAGCTTTTGCAACCTTCTGACAAGCAAAGTCAATGGGGAAGCCAGATTCACTTAACAACCATGTTACTAACTTAACAATTGCAATGATTCGCTTAATAACTATGGCAGGAAAGGTCGTAAAATAGAATCAAACTCACTTAACAAATGTTTCACTTAGCAACAGAAATTTCAGGCTCAATTATGGTCGTAAGTTGAGGGCTCCCTATAGCTCTTTCTCTATCCCTCAGCTTCTACCCTATCTTGTTTCCTCTTTCCTGCAATACAAGAAGCTTTTTTTAAAAACAGAAAAAAGCTTATATTCTGATTTAAAGGCTATTTTTATTAAAAAGAACAGCACATCTAGAATATATGAAAATTTTCCATTGTAGGAAAAACTGACCAAAAGGGGATTCTTATAAAATATGCAAACAACATCATATTTTTACTGCTTGAAAAAGAAGGTGGTGAGTGGATTATCTCAACGATGAAATTATCAAGCTTTTTTGGGTAGGAAAGCTTATTTTTTTATTTTCTTATCATAGGTAGTTGGTATAGAGAAACCAAATAAGAGAGGTTTTTATCTTTCTTTGTCAAAAAGTACAGCACAATGAAAATACATTCTTTTAATTGTTTTTTTTCTGTTAAAAGGTTCTAAATTTACAATAATTGTCTACTAAGTGTTAGAAATAGGATTGCATCTGTGATTGAAGACAAAAAAAGGAGATATGCATTATCAGCTGGTGCAGAATGTTTTATGCTCAAATAACAGAATATTGCACATTAAAAATGACAGTACATTAATACCTGGTTCCTGGCCCTAAACTGTATAATCTATCAGTTTTGCTTCAACATTACCTCTCAGAAAATAAATTAGAAATGTATTTCTCAAGCATACTTAATTTTCAGAGATATCTCCAATTTTAACCATTGTTCATAGATTTATGTTCTTAGTGGTCCTTGCAAGATTTAGCAAGATTAACAAAAGTGCAACCTAGATCAAATTAAGCATAAGGAAAGAGTAGAAGTGAACTATGTAGCTTTCATTTGAAGCAAAAAGATCCTGTAGGAAACATCTGGAAATTTATTTGGACAATTGATGGTCTCCAAGTCCTAAAAATACCAAGGATTGTAGGAACAAGTTTTTCTGAATGGGATGAAGACATAGGTTCTCTAACCAAAAACCTGGGAGGTCAATTGGAATCCAAATGGCAAGAAAAGTAATGTTGGAAGAAGCACTTTTTTAAAATACTGCTTTGCTCAGCCATATAGAATTATCATGTGTTCCTCTGTCCCTTTTTCTGTCCCGTCTTAGTTTGTTTGGTTTGATTATAAATTAATTATTGCTAACATTTGTAAGGATTACAATCACATAAAATTATTTTTATCTGAAAATCTGTTTTGCAAATGAGCATTCCCTACCACCAACACATTTTGAACAAGTGATAATATTTATTCTTTTGAAAATAATTGCACTGAGTTAAACAGAACAGAAATTATTTTCCCATGGCTCCTAAAATATTAAAGTGTAATCTCTGAAAGATAAACTGCCCCAAAGTTCTTTCTATTGTATGCTATCAGACAGAGTCAGCATGCTCTAAATTCCATTGATTAAACAGTGTCATCTAATGGAACCAATGTTATCTAGTGAAGTGGGGTCTTCTCTGTGGCAGCACTTTCTCCTCCTTCAGGGGCTTCCAATTGCCTCTACCCTGCTTCTCTTTAAATGAGCCTTTAAATATGGCTCTCTCCTTCTAGGCACTGAGCTAGATGGTTGACTGATTCCATTAAGTTGGGTGTTGTGTCGAGAAGACAGTTTTAATTGTTTCCTTTGGGCAGCTGTCATATTTCTTTAATTTGTAAGCCACTTTGGAGCCAGGCAGCCTTAGAAATGTGTTATAAAGTTATAAATTAAATGGGGTATAAATAAGTTCTGTGTGTTCTGAAAACTGCTGAGATTTGATATTGATTTGCCCTCAGATTAGTTTTTCCATGCTGGACTACTTTCTATGAACTTCATTAAATGGTGTCTTACGAACCAAGGGCAAAAATGATTGTCAAACACCAGTAGTAATCACCAAGGAACAATGGGCTGACAAAGACTATGACACCCAATAACATGATGCCTCATTATGATGAGATTGCTTATACATAAACGGGGTCTTTAAATACAAATGCCAAAAGAATCTGATTCTTGAAAAATACAAAATACAATTCAAAGTAGAACAATTTACAAGGTGCATCTTTAAGAAATTACACCATTCAATATTTTAGCAGTTTTAGAAAAACAGAGTAAAGCAGCCAGAAATTATGTCATATATTCCATGGCAGAGAATAGATCATGAATAGTCCTATGGATTTGTTTTCCTGAAATGATTTGTTGCTTTCAAGAACTGATTCTTACTGAGGCTGTTTCTGTCTATGACTTGATGCATCAAGACTAATCCCTATTGATTAGGCTTTATTGCAATTTGATAATACTGAAAGCTTCTGCTCTGATAAATTGTGGACTAATACAACACATCCTCTTGTACTTACCATTAATTTAATTGCAACAGTAGTCCCTTGAGTCTAATCTGTGACTAATGTATTACTAATGAGATAGAGTACGTGACCATTTATAAATATAAGATTAAATGAATCAATTATATTCTGTTGGTTTCAAGGCTTATATAAGACCTACAACAATGAATGTGCACAGGAGAAAGCAAATTCTTGTTTTGCTTTGTGATCTTCCAGTTATAAATTCTCAATCTACTCCCACAGAGTTGCTGTGAGGTTAAAATAGAAAATAACCATGTTACTCTAAACTATGCATAGGAGAAGCATTGTAAAAATTAAGTAAATCAAATTCTAATGAAAGTCTCGAAAAGAAGAGTATTGGACAAAGGCAGCCCAGACAATCTGTTAAAATAAAGAGTCTGAATAGATTCTATTAAACAGTAATTTAGTTTCCATGGGAACTAAATAGTAAATTAATTGCTTCTTGTACTAGATAATTGGGGGAATGCTGCTAAATTTGAAAGAGCAGACTCTTTTCCTTTTAATTAAAGATAAAGCTATCTAGATGTCCAGACACAAATAACAATAGAAGAAGGACACCAGGATTTAAGTTGCAGCTGTCAATATTTTAGATTGTTGATGTGTCCCTACAGAGTTAATGTCCTGATGACTTATTATAATTACCGGAGTATTTAAAGTATGCATCCACTTTTGTTCAGCCTTTTTATTTCTAAATATTAAATATATTAATAAGTCTTCAGTGCCCCCAACCCGCTAGCCTTCCAGGAAGCCTTGACTAGCATGCTATTCCTCCAATGCTGGAAAAGTGCAAGGAAAGAAAGGACAACTAGCAGCAAGGTTGATGGAATTTCTTGCAGAGGTGATGAGTACACCAGTGAGAGACTTCAAAAGGTAGATTTGGGAAGATTATCTTGGAGAAAGTCCATATGGTTGCTAAGAGTCAAGAGTGACTTGATGGACATAATTAAAAGAAAAAAAAATCAATTAACAATATTAAGTGAGGCTGAACAGTGTTAAGTGAGCTTTTCTGGCAGGTATTGTCTTGCCAGTTTGCTCTGGTTATTTTTTTTAATGAAAACCTATTGTAAATTTTTCTACACAATTTGATGCTGGGTTAAGGCCAACAGATACTCAACAGCCATACCATGAGTCAACATTAAGTTGTTGAGGCTATGTGTTTCACTCCACTTCCCTCAAAAGAAGTAGGACAAATCATCACAGCAGCCCTATTTTCAGCCAGTTCCCTAGACAAAGTCATGGGAAAAGAAACATTGAAACATTAAGAAAAAAAGAACTCCAATTTGGACTTGATTACCGATTAGATTAGATTAGCTGATTCTTTGAACAGAGATAAAGGAAGTTAGTGCAAAATTGGTTGGGTTCAAACAGCACACTGCCCTCCATGAACTTCATCCTATCACCCCAGGTTAATTTCCTCTTCAAAAGGAGAGACCTGTTTCTTCATGAGCAATCCATCCACCAAATCCAATTATTATGGGATTTAATTGTTATCTAAACACCTCTGGCTATAGCAGGGAAAAATGTATTCCTGAGACTTTTTTCAACTTTCTGTGCCTCTGCCATGTGTCCAGCTACAAAGCAATTCCTTATATGTGAAAAGTGGATACCATGTGGTACCATATACCGTTTCTAGAGATTTGGAGCTATAAATCACGCATCAGGTCAATGTTGTGTTGTGAACAGAATATTACTTGTAAAGTTTTAATCATTATATTGCAATCTTTAAGTGTTTTATCCAGACAGCACCTAGTCCCCCCAAAATATCCAGAACACTGAAATATCCAGTTCTGACTTCTATGCATACTTGAGAAAAAAGCAACCTAACTTGCCTCTCAGCATTACTGGTCTTATTTTAAAGGAGGAGCATCTCTCAAAATACTGTATTGCCACACTAAAGAATAGCAGTGTTCATTTTTCTGTACAATTTTCCCTGCTTTTCTTTTTAAAGGGAAGCTGCCCCCAGTTTGCAATATTGTTATCAAAAGAATATATATTTACTAATTTATAAAGCATTTGAAGAAAATTGCTCCTGATCCTTTTCTTTGTTAAAGTATCCATCCTAAGTTTGGCTGATTTATTCCTTTTTTAAAAGCCTTGAATCCCAATCAAACCTGTTTAACATTTACTAAATAAGACTAAAGCTAAAGTTATCATGGAATAATGTTTCAGAATTATTTTTCTGCTTTAATAGATTATGCTATGCTGGCCAGGAGTTATGAGTATAACAGAGGATTGAGAACACCTAGAATCTGTAGATGCCAATGCTAAAAAACAGGATTTAGACAAGACCCATGTAGGAATACCAATATGCTTTCAACTTTCCTGCCTTGCCCTAAAACCTAAATCTCATTATAAAGTGTTACAATGACTTTGTAAATGCAAAGCTTTAAGCATCAATGTGAATTCAGTATGCCTCAGTACAGAAAAAAAACAATTCCCTCCCTGGGCATTTATAATATTTAATCTGAGCATGATAATTTTCATGTAACTGTTATCAACCCAATCATGCTCAAGAGACTTTTCTGGTGTATCAGGATACTAAAGTCAATTTTTAAAAAAATCCAGGAACCCTGAACAATTTCACGATCAGTTTACAGTTTCTAAGGACACTGTTTATTTTTATGTGTTATTAATTTACTCAATATGATACCAAGGCAGTATGATTCATATCAACAAAACCCAAGAGTATTGCCATGGTGTAAATGATACAAAAAGTCAACAGAAATCTCTCCTAGACACATGTACAAAGAAAACAAAAAAACCCATAAATGTTCCATTGGATAAGTAAATAAGGGATACTCTTTGAAAAATAAATTGTTTCACTGTATGCTATTGCAAAGTCCATCTATGAACTGAACTAAGCAAAATAGTTGCTATTAATAGTTGAATCAATGAACTCCATCATGGTGAGGCAATGCTTCACTATTGTCATTATACTAGCATCAAATCTAAAATATGTTGGCTGCTTTACTGTCCTTTTCTGGAATTAGCAGCTTGTGGCCTTTCATCTACTTTCATGTGGCCTCAGCCTAGTTTCCAAAAATTTCCAGCAACAGATCAGCTCAGAATTCTAGTAAAGGCAGGGCTGGCTTTAGACATGTCGGCGTCCTAGGCAAAGTTATATTCTGGCACCCCTTATGGTATGGCTCATTTTCTGTTTTTGTTAGGAATTTCAAAAAGACACCCACTTGTTTCTTTTTTTCTTCCAGTGTTTGAACTTTATACTGACAATTCAGCCATGGACATTTTCACCCTATTTATTCTGTGGTAAATTTGTTTAACCCTCAAGCAGATGCAGCGTGCCCTACTGCTTTTCACTTTTTTTATTATGTTTTTTCAGTACTCTTTTCAATTTTGGCAGTCCTTAGAATTTGACAACCCTAAGACCGTGTCTACTTGGCCTTAGGCTAGAGCGAGCCCTAAATAAAGGCTATCTTTCTCATAGTCTACTGTAAGAGAGAGAAAGAATGGGGAAAGGGAGGGGAGGAGGGGGGGAGGAGAGAGAGGAAAAAATAAGAAAAAAAGAGTCTCCATCGTTGTTTGAGCCTGGCTCCAATTACTCCAATTACTGATTTTTTCATCCACCTAATAGTCTCCAAGAGGAAAGCAATCTTCCAGTAGGGAAAAAAAGTTTTCTTTACAGCATAGTTTGTGGTTTGAAGATATCACATCAGTGAATGAGGTGTGACCATCTACTTTTCCCAGTTCTTTTCCACAAGCAATAAATCTAAGTTTTGCCTATATCTGTACCCACTGTCTATACTGGATGATTGTGCATTTTTATACAATATATGAATGGCTGAGAGTTGTTAAAATTATACATTGGGAAATCTCTTATCAGACATCCTATGAAAGCAATTTGAAGGAAAAAAATAACCACTAAATATTTAGCTTATCATTAACAGAGAATATGAGCTTTTCAATGAAAAGACACAAAAAGTCTTATCTTTGATATAAATGTTCAACATTTACTTCAGCCAAGATCAAATACTGAAACAGTCTAAATGTTATTCTGTCTCAAGTTTTCTTAAACCAGTAAAAGATAGATAGAATATGTCACTATATACATCATCCTCTTAAGATTTAAGATGAGTGGACTAGATGCATGAAAAAAATTATAATATTACAAAACTATATTTTAATTCAATATTTTTTCTTTTAAAGATAATCAAACAGATGTTTTTCATAAATAAGTATATTTTTTTAAAAAAAATCCATAGTTTTCAATTTAAAAAAAAAATCTTAAAAAGCAGTTTAATGGATATAGATTAGGAAGGCATAAAGAAAAGGTATAATTGTCTGGCAGGAAACTGAGCTGTGATATAACAGAAGCAAAAGTATAGGCAGGTCAAGCCAGGGTATTAGAATGGAGATGTTAGGAGCTAACCAGGAAGATTTTGAAGTTAAATTCTTTCATGAGACATGAGTGGAAATATGTCGCCTTCCAGATCCATAACTCTTCTTCATCCCTCATCAATGCCAGTGCCAATGCTATGGAAGATGATATATTTTTGATTTTGAGAAACAAAAAAACCCCTGATACTGTGATTAGTTTGAACAAATTCATCTAACGATTACTCAATCCATGAAGAATTTTCTTTATGAGAAAACTTAAGCTAACGAAAACATTTTAAATATATAATTTTAAGGCAGATGTCTTCCTTTGCCTTTGTAAAAATTTTACATGCTAACTTCCAAATCCTGTGCCACTGATATTTATTCCTAGAAAAGTGAACATGGATTAATTGCAGGTCTCACTGTTTAATTATGCTTATGTTAGTGAAGAATCTGGTGCATTAAAAAAGAAATATATTTATTACTTGTTAAAAAAGAATTCTAAAAAGGGAATCAGACTATGAACGTCATTATATTATTCTTTCTCTAATATATTATCTTGGTGTTTTTAATTTTCAAATCTAACTATCAAAGTTAATAAACTTAAAAAACATATCAGGGGATTTATTATCTCTATCTCTCTCCAAAACAAGTTCCTCATATATTGAGGGTAGTTCATTGTCCATAGTCCATCCAAGTTCCATACCCCTAGAAATCTGACCATATCGATAAAAAACAGAAAAGTTATTCCAATTAACTAATTATCAAGTTAAGACTGTATGGCCCTCAGTTTTGCATATGACTTAAAGTTAAATACCATCAATACCATCAAAGTGTCCTTTAGTAATTCTGAATCAAAGACTACATATTTCAAATACATATAGGACCTTCCTATATAATGCCTTGGTAAATTTGTAAACTCTTGCTTTGCATAGTGTCTGTTATGCAACAAAATTGTTCTTCCTGTTAAATCGGAATTATGGTGTTTAAGATCATGCAAAGTTTGTTTGCTATATTTTAATCCTTCAAGTTTTCAATAATTTCAAGATTTTTAAAGGCTGAAGAATTGTGTTAATCTGATCCTGCGCAAAGACAAAAATCCCTGAAACTTCTGCTACTATACATACCATTTATCATTAATTATGGAATAATCTATTTCTCATATGTTGAAAAAAAACTACTGAGTTAAATAAACAATATTGTACCTGGCATCTCCTGGATGTGCTGGAAAGATGAACCACGTTCCTAGAGTTTTTTCAGGTGGTGAAAAGAATGAGTAGGAGGGCTCTTTCCCTAAAATCCAAGTCCGAAGATCTGGTCTGCTGCTCTCAAAATAATTAGACTGCTGTTATATACAAACACTCTTCTCCTGAGCAGAAGTCTAGCTATTGATTTAGTACCAATCACAGCACTACCTATTGTATGGGTGCTATAGCAACAACAAACAAACTTTTGACAACAGAGGAGCTGTGTATTGTTTTCTGAGGATTGTGCAGTCTTGACATTCATGTGGTACATGAATTAAACATAAGGTTGATACTGCCTGAATACTAAGAGGATACCTAATATCCTTTTAGACTCTCTAAAAAGATATAGTGATGATCTTGGAAGGGAGGTGCTATTAAGGGAGATATATTGGAAATGCACAGGGGAAGTTGTTCTTGAAAATTATGCTTAGTTTGGTGAATGCCTGCAACCATATTTAACATGCTGTTCAATTTCCTTTATTGCATCCTTCCACTGAGATCCATTGGCCAAGGTATAGTGGTCTACTACATTTAGTTCTTCTCCAGATATAAAAACTGGAAATGGGCTGGTCACATAGCAAGAACAACTGATGCCAGGTGGACCAAGGCAGTCATAGAATGGATCCCACTTGATAAAAAGTGTCCACGAAAGAGACTTAAAACAAGATTGATCGATAACATCAGCAAGTATTGTGGGCCCAACTGGTAAAAGAAAGCTCTGGACCGTATTGGATGGAAAGAGGCCATCATCCTGCAGTGGATAGACAATGGCTAAAGTGATGATGATGAATGGAAATGTACTCCTGAGAAAGTGGAAAGCATGAGAAATTCAAAACAATCTCACTTTTATTTTGTTTGGTGTAAGATGGGGCAGAATAAAACTCTGATAGGCTTTCAAGATTCTGTTATTATACCCTATCACAATTATGGAGCATCCCAGAACTCTTTGCAGAATCTGTGTTGTGATTTGGCCTACATCAAATAGCTGGTATTTAGTAAAGGTTACTGATTGTAGTAAAATAACTTTTCAAGCAAGTGTGCTTGGAACTACAAGCAAGTGTTCCCCACCACCACCACCACGATGCTATGATTTATTTATTTACACCCCACATACGTGTGTGACTCCCCAAAACTGATAGTCTAAATGAACACCCTTATTCTGGTTCTACAGCAATCAGGTGCTAAATTGATGAATATCTCAATACAGAAGATATCTCCTAGCTTCTGCTCAACTAGGAGAAAGAATGCATGAATTAGGGTGAAAATCTTTCTATTTTCTGTCTTCTCTTCTAATTAAAGTCATACACTCATTTATGTGCATTTCATAAACCAGGTTTACTAAGAAATAACAAAATCCACAATATGAAGTCCTTTTCATAAATTATAAGCCTCTCATAAGTATTCCATTATAAACTTTTCACACTTATAACTATAAAATATGTGGTATTCACAAATAATTATTTAAACAGTATGTCTGAAATGCTGCTCATAAGGAATTCTCAATGACTTCTGAAGGATGCATCCAATTAAGACCAATTTTAAGACAGAAATAATTGCCAAAATTTTCATTTAGCATCTGTTTTATCCTTTTATAATTCCACCTGCACTTGGAAATAATGCATAATAAACATTTCTAATTTGAGCATCATGCTTTCCGGAGGCTACATTAATAAAAGACACATCACAAATAGGGATCACTGTGCTTAAGGAGTGCAATACTAACCATTAATGTTACTGCTTTCTCGCCATCATTCACTATTGATGATGCTTTAATACTTAGTCTCATGCTTTAATACTTTGGATCTGTATTTATGTCAAGGTTGATGTTGATTTGCTTCAGGTCCAATAAAAGTATACAGGAAAACAATGTATAAATTATACTTTCCATTAATGTCTTTTCTTATGTCATGACATCTACTTGTTTAATGGTCATAACCATTAAACAAGTCAGATAATGAAATAAAAAGGAGGAGTAACCCTGAAAAACAGGTGGAAAAAACACATCCAAGGCAACAGTCGGACAAACAAAATATGAGTTTGGGACAGAATATAATTTGAGAAATCATCTCATACATGATTCTCTAATTCCCCGATTATGAAGTGCATTCATAATTGCAAGTTACTATTACTATAACCTTATATTAACAGCAGCATTAGATTCATAACTTGATTTCCTAGTCCAGTCTAGCTTGAAGAGCTGAACGGTAAGATCACACAAAACCCTACAGGGATAGTGCATAGAATGTGTCCAAAATCCAGGACTCCTGACTGAAGGGAATGAAATTTGGGAAAGTTATGGCTAGTTCAGTCCTACTGCCTTTTACTGTTGTCGTTCTGGGCTGTTCCCGTGGTCACATGGTCTTCATTTTCAATGTTCAGTGACCATTTCCCAGCCAGTCTTATAATATCTCTCTGCCTTTCCCACCCAGCAGCAGTCACTTATCTGGCAAGGAAAGGGCAGGGCAGGGCAGGGGGAAGGCAGGCAGGCAGGCAGGCAGGCAGGCAGGCAGGCAGGCAGGCAGGAAGGAAGGAAGGAAGGAAGGAAGGAAGGAAGGAAGGAAGGAAGGACAGGGAACAGAGAAGGAAGAAAGGAAAGAAGATGGAAGGAAGATTTCCCTGCCAGCTTTCCACAAGGAAATTCAACAGTGGAATCAACAAGAAGTTGGAAGTTGCTCCTGCTCTCACTGGCTTTTTGCCCACCAGTGGTCACCCTGTTTCTCTAAAATAATGATCCAACAGGGCACAGGTTATCTGATCTAAAAAAGGGAACAGGAAAGGAACTAGAAGTCTGCTGTCGCAGAAGTAACAAATAGGGACTCCATTAGCCAAGTTTCATTCTCGCTACCATGCTTAGATATTGAGCCATTAAGTTCAGGTGGAGCTGAGCATTTGACCTGAAAATGTAACATTTCAGAAACTGCTGCTAGTTCAGTTCATATTAATTTCTCCCTTGTGTAAATAAAAGTAAGAGGGAAAAATATATCATGAGATTGTCTGAATTATTTATATGAAAACTACAGGTCAGAGAGATAAAATTGGGGCATTTCTTCCCAATCTTCCAGATTTAATTATTTTATAGATTCAATCATAGGCTCAGTTAAATATGTAACTCTAGAAATCTCTGATGTATGTCTGCATATATAGACATTTTATTCTAAATAATTAAATTAAATATTTGTTATTATTGCAGGATTAACCAAAACTGCAGCAAGTCTGCCCCCTGCTGGACACAACTAGCATGAGCTTACTCCACAGGAAACAGATGTAGCCAATATCTATGATCTACACAATCACAAAAACAAGGCAGCAGTGGGGAGGAGGGAGATTTCCTGTCTGGATATACTAAGTAAATAAATAAAGTAGGATAGTTAATCATCTGATTAAACAGAGTTCACAAGGTCTTGTTTTTTTCACAACTGTACTTAAGATCTTAGAAATTAGAACAGGTTAGAAATAAGATACGTATGTGTGTATAAATTGAGTAAAACTGCCAAACAATTATAAATATAAAAAAATCTAGTTCTAGATTTTAAGCACTGGCACTTTCTGTGCACTGTTAAGAAATGCAACAGATATGCCAACGAGCAAGGATTGTCAGTCAAATCTTTAGTGCAAACTGTTACAGCTAACAGAATTCTAGGGTTATACACAGTTAGATCTAACAGCTGCAAAATTGCAAACAACCAAAAGGTAGCAACAAAACTTTACTGTTTTCACTGCTGCACTCTGCCATCTAGTGGTTATCCAGATGTTTACAGCCCAGATCCAGTAGACCTAACTCAACTACAAACTGAAAGATGCTGAGTTGCAGCACACTGGAAAAACTGGTTCAGGAAATTCTACTGGGTTTTGCCTATGTTGTTGGTTGATCTTTTCATCTAGGCAATAGCATGCTTCATGTGACTAAACATTCAGATGTCTGGTTTGATTGTGCTTTTCAGAATAAGAGGGATTCATTTAAAACAGTTATACTATATGCACATGCCTACTGAATAACTAACATTATGTCCAAACCCATACCCCATTACAAATCTAAGCCCCATTATATCACAATGTATATAAACATTTGCTCAATGTACATTGTTCGTCATAAATCACAGCATACACTGTACATTCTTCCTCTTCATTTTAAAAATAAACCCAATATGCAATGAAAAGGCTGATATATTTAGTGGAAGGGGAAAAGGCAGATTTCCAGAATTATAATGTTCTATGCATTCTATCCATTGAGTGTGTTCTCTCTGTTGTTGTTTTTCTTCTAAGAAGTTTATAATCCAATACACTGGAGTTTGGAGCAATCCAAAATATTAAAATAACACTTAGAATTATATTTTCATTGTCTAGGTTTTATTTTCTTAAAGAGCCGGTTTTTGTACCATAAAGACTAGAATAGACCATGACTTCTAGTTCTACCTTAGGCACAGAAACCAAGTAATCTTGGGCCAGTCACTCTCTCTCAGCCTTAGGAAGAAGGCAATGACTTTTGAAAAAAGTTATCAAGAAAACTGAAAGACTTGTGGCTGCAAATAGTGAAGACTGACTCAAAGGACCACTATGGAAGATTATTTTCATATACTCTCACACCGCAAGATCACAGTATACACAGCAGCAACATTACTTTCCAGAGATGGAAAGATTCAAGAATTCCTACTATGAAGGAATGATTGATGAAGTTGACAGATTTTGCTGAAATGTATAAATTAACATGATTGGAGAAAATACATTATATTTATTGCTGATTAGGAGCCTGCGCTTTTTGTGTAAATATGAAAAAAAATTAACTAGTGGCTTATGATGTCAATATCAGGACAGATTATAGAAAGAAAAGTAATATGATGTAACTTTAGAGAGATAAGTTTAAATGTTTTAATAAAATTATACCTAAAAAGATTTATTCAAAGGACCAAAACAAAATAATTATCTTGAGTAGAGAATAGAGAATACAGATTCATCTAATACCTGCAAAACAAGACTCAACTTTTTTCTAAAAAAAGATTCTATGCAAGATAGAAGCCAACTTAATGATTATAAATTAAATGTTAATTGAGGTTCTGTGGCTAGAATAGCATATAAATATAAGTTTTGTTCTATGCAGAAAAGTTGTACTACCTGTTTTAGTTATTTATTTATATGAAACTGATAACAGAACTAACAACAAAACAAATAAGGACCCAAACCCTAGCAGGAGGCTCTCTCATCACAAATCTACTTTCAAGTGGAAGAGACAGAATTGATGGCTTTTGAAAAAACCAACAGAGTAATAGTCAAACTAATTTTGAAAGGAATGCTATTCAAGAGGAACAGTAATTTTGGAGTTTGTCTCTTAGTTTGTCTCTCTGAAGATGACATTCCTTAAGAAAAGGGATCTCGAGAGATCTAACCCTTCTCATCCTTATCGCGCTGGGAAATGTTGCTGGGAGAACGTGGCTATAAGCCTTATGAGGCTTTAAAAGTGACAACTGGAGCCTTGACTTGTGCATGAAAGAAAACTGGTGGAATTCTTGCACTACACACTTTACATGAGAGACCTTGAAGACTCCTATCAACAGCAGATGCAATAGAAGAAGAGGACTGCAGATATTTCACTGTTCATTGCACAATGTGCATTTGAATGGAACCATGTCCAGATTTGCTCATTACCTTTTGTCAGTATTGTTCTGAATAGCATCATTGACATTTTCACTGCAGATGCATTGTTGATGTTGCTGTTATTGTATTTCAGTATTGACCTCTATGTCAGAATGCTTGCCCTGAGTTCATGTCATATACAATTCATATTATAGGAGAAGGGAGTTTTGTTCCTAATAGAATTAACTGTTCAATTTCTAAATATGAATTATTCAGCTTACCCTATTATGCAAGCTTGAATTTTGAAGACAATACATTATTGTATTTAATAATCACAATCATTCTGCTTCTTTACAGATGTTCTGTCATTTTGAATGATGCATCACAATCATAAATAAAAACTACTAAAATTTGACAATGCTAAACAAATATTTCTAAAAGTAAAAATTTATTGTAAACTCTAATTAAAGTGTGCAAAAGAGTTATATTTTGCTTTACCTATCACAAATAATTGTGGATTGGCATAGTATTGTAAACATTAATCATTCAAGCATACATATTATATGCAGTGCAGGCAAATATATATATATATTTGATTTAAATGAATCTGAATGTGTTATTTATAATATATTTTAGGCTCTGACTTATATAGCTTCCAATTTTTATTTTGTTTGGCTCTTATTAGTTTGATTTATCAAAGTTATTACTATTGTTTTGCTTCCCTTATCAGCACTATACAAAACAACGAAAGAAGATACTATAACTCCTTTTATACATGTTTTCTCAGAGATTAACTTTAACTAGATTGTTTGCTTTCAACCTGACAGTTTCTCCAACTCACATGCACAAATCTATTTTTGACACAGATTTTATTTTAGGATGTCCTGATTCTGATGCTAAATTTGAAATGATGGTGTGAATTTTATAGAACACTGTTTCCTTTTTTAAAGGATGTTCACAGCTAATCTATCATTTAAAGGGCAGACAGAGGTCAGTAAAGGAGGAAACAAAGACAGGTGGGCTAACAGAAATGAGAAACTTAATTTTGCCTAGTTCTGATGTTGCTAAATTAGAATTCATTTCCTTTTTTTTCTATTAAAAAAACCCTAATTGAAATTATTAGATATGACTCTCCCATTTTGTTTTATTTAACAGACAAAAACAACCCATAGGGCTAGCAAGGATACGGTGCTGGCCTAGAAATCAGGAGACTGTGAGTTCTAGTCCTATCTTAAGCATGAAAGTCAGCTGGGGGACCTCACTGGGTTGTGGGAAAAATAAGAGAAGGAAGAAATATGACATATGTTCAACTTAATTATAAAATAATAAAGATGGAATAAATTCTTTAAAAAAAGATAGTGGCAATTAAAGTTCTATCATTTTTATGCAACTCACAAACAAACAAAAACCCTTCAAGCTGAGCTTTGATTGTACCACCATAGCTACCATATTGACTTTTCTGACCACATCCTATGGACGTCTCTGAAAGTAGGAGGACAGATGAAAGTCTGAAGGTAAATTGCACTAAATTCCTCTCCTTTAAAAAAATTACATATAAATGAAAACAGCATATATGTTCCTATCATCACTGATACACTCTTTAATAACAAAGAAAGATATATTTCCAATAAAATACTACAGTCTGGCTCATAGCAGTTTTTTTTCTGCCTTTATTATTTTTATAAATAACTCAAGGTAGAGAACTTACCTAATACTTCTTTCTCTTCCTATTTTCTCCACAATAAGAACAGGTGAGATGAGTTTGGCTGAGAGAGAATGACTGGCCCACAGACACCCAGCCAGTTTTCATTCCTCAGGCAGAACTAGAACTCACATCTCCTGGTTTCCTGCCTGGTTCCTTAACCACCAGACCAAACTGGAGAGAACCATATATATGAGAGAACCATATATATGAGAGAACCAGTTTGGTTAGACACACACACACACACACACACACTTGTCTTTCTCTTCCAATGCTTCTAGGGTTTTACATCTGTTTCAGAGATCCAATTATCATTCTTCCAGCTGTGGTCAATTCTAATAGCACTAAAGATATATTTGAATACTTACCATATAACCTGAAAGTATACTCTTCTCACTCTTTTTTAAGCTTTTCTATCAAGTTGGTTCGCTATTGACTTCTTTCAGGATGTCTTTTGACTTCTTAGTCTAGACTACATCCTTGTGTTTCTCTAGCAGAATCAGTGTTTAGTTGAGTTGGCCTTTGCTTACCTTCTGAAGCCTGACAAGGTCAAGCAGGGGCTATCACCTGTTGAGGGAGAAATCATAGTATTGTAAGTTATTTCATCTGAATTAATGGTGAATCAATAAAGTCAAATTTTGTCTTAAGTCGATTTATGTCATTAACTTTGCCCTGTCTAATTTTTATAATGTGAGCAAAAAGCCCACATTTATTTCTTATTCCTAGATATAGGAATATTTCTTATTAGTGAACTAGTCATCAGGAATTCGATAGGTTGAACTATAATAAATTTAAGATTTGCAGAAGACAAGAAAATTATGGATCTGACAAAATTACAACTCTTGTGGAATTAACAGCACTTCTTTCATTTGTATAATCAAACAGGATATTCATTTGGAATCAAAACCAATCTTATTTTTAATTTCAGGAAAACCCAAAATATCAGCAGGACCAATTACTTATGTTATCATGTAACCATGATGTGCTGAACTTTAATCATTCCATGTGCGTGTGCGTGCGTGCGTGTGTGTGTGTGTGTGTTGTGTATGGTATTTGCCCCATGGCTCATCCTGCTTTACATTTTAAAACTTTAATGGTCAATAATTATAACCTGAGGTTGGATTAGCTTGACCTCTGCTAATAAGTAAACTATTCCCCCACCCCTCACCCCCCAAAAAAACCCCCACGATCCTCATAAGCTTCCTTAAGTGCTTTAGCCCCTGAGCCAGTCAAGCTCTGAACTATCAACAACTTCTCTGGTTCTTCAATTTACACCTGTTAAATCAACATTAGCCAATATTGGATTAAAGAAATGAAATACTGGAATGGTCTAAAGTTCTGTAATGGATTGTTAGTCTCGATGAATAGCAACAATTATTCTTCTTATTCATCTTACACTGTTTTACAATTTGTTTAATAGTATATGTTTAAAGACACATTATTTTCTTGCATATTAGGCTCTTACATTGCAAATCTAATGATGTAGCAAGCAATAACTTTAGGATAATTTAAAAGACAGTGGCATAAATTACTGGATGCAGTGATTTGGTTGAGGTTTGTTTCTCTGAGTTGTTTTTTTTTTATTTTAATTTTTTGGTTTTGTTTGATGCCTTGTCGGTTTTTTTGCTCCTGGCAACTAACTGAATAGTTCCTGCAGTTTTTCTTGGCAAGAGTTTGAAAATGGTTTGCTATTGCCTGCTCCTTAAGGCTGAGTGAGAATAACTGTCTCACGGTCACCCAGCTGGCCTAAGACAGAACTAGGACTCACAGTCTCCCAGTTTCTAGCCTGAGACCTTAACCATTACACCGGACTGATTGTCTGAAGTGTTGGCTACCTAACTAAAACCACCTGCAATCTTACAATGCTTCACCTGTATCCAAGGCTAAAAACTGTAGTAATTCTGTTTAAGTACATTTAAGTGTCATTACTTTATTGCTTATCGTATTAACCAGGAGGAATAGGGGATGAAGTAGGGAAAACAAAATATGAGACAAACATGAGTGTTCTATGAGACTATACAAAAATAATAAATAAAAGTAAGAAATCACAAAAGATAAAGGATTAAAGTTAGTTCGGGAGCCAAAACCTCTGGTAAGAAGTATAAGATGTTCATAAGAACATTATTGAAGTTTTAAAAATATACAGGAAGAGCAACACTGGCCTAGCCAAAGATTCATTTCATTCAATACCATAGGATTCTACAGATACTAATGGAAAGCCATAGCCAAAAAAAAATAGAGAAATCCTTTCCTGTTTCATTCTTCTGTGAACAACTTTCAGATATGGCAGCAATGACCTATATAGCATTGCCCTATTCCATTTTAGCAGAAACTCCCTTATTATTTTCACTCATTCTTTCAAAAGGTTACTCCCCATTTACCAAGTAGCTTTCAGATCCAAAACAGGCTGATTAAAATCCCATTAAACACATCCAGTATTTAGAGAATAACTTCAAGGAAGAAAATAAAATCACTCTGTATTCAGGATTTTCAATACCTATAAGTTTCTCATAGGAAAAGATTGTTTGTATTTGTACGGTCAGGTAAGAATATTATTCTTTTTTAGGAGAAGATATTAGAATGTATATGCCACAGATGCAAACATTTTTACATTTACATAATATCCTATTATCTGTGAGAACAGAACAGGTTTTTTTTTCAACAATTTCAACACTTCGATCACAAGATTACATAGTCAACATTAGCAAATCCTTGATTATTCATGAGCTACATAGCTAATATAGTTGCCATAACTTTCTTTTCTAACTACAATCTTTCAAAGGTCCTGTTGTCATGGTAAAGAATACACGAATATTCATAGAATCAAAAAAATCTGATTTTACTTCATTTCTCTGCTCAAAGGTACAAACTCCATTCTATTTCTCCACAAGAAGAAATATCAACCACTTTTCCTCCTCCTTCTCCTCCTCCTCTTCCCAAATGCTATTTTTCCTAAAACAAATATATATATGTGTGTGTGTGTGTGTGTACATTCTTACATACATACATACATACATACATACATACATACATACATACATACATACATACATCCATACATATATATATATATATTCCAATACAACATGTCCCTATACCTAAGTTGTTCAATGTTACTATTGCAAGGAAACAATTTACAAGGCAATTAGAAGTAAAAACATAACATTTCCAGCTAACTTTCCAGCTAACTAACTGGAAAGTTAAGTCATTAATTATAGAGCTCTGTGTTATAAAAACACAGGACATAATTATTGAAAAAGACTTAAAGTGTTTTTATCTACTTTCTCACCATTTAGGTAAGATCTACTTTCTTGCCCTAAAGAACAAAAAAGTGTAAGTGTATATCCATAGGATTAGCCTCATTTTGTAGTGTTTTTATCTTGCTTGATGGACAGGAAATTAAAAGGGCCAAACATTATGTGTCTTACATCTAAAGTAAATAAACAAAACACAGGCAATTCTCCAAATGTGAGTAGGATATTGGGCAATGGAAATTATTTACATTGTTTTTAATATGAGCAGTGATGTAGATATTGTGGTCAAAATTATATCTCAGAAATATGCTTCGTATGTATACACATCTTTCATCTTATCAGTGTGCATATATTGTATGTAACAAAAATGATAACGGCTGCCTTTTAACTGGTTTGTTTTTTAGACCGAATTTAAGGATTTTTAAGAGATACATTTAGTACTTTATGTTTATATAAATCTTAAGATATCCACTTTGCTTCTTAACAAGTGCTGGGGCAGAACAGGCTTCAGCTCTACTCTACCAAGACTGAATGGCTCTGGGTTTAGGAATTCCTGGATCTATTAATATTTTCCATCTTTCTGGAAGGAGTTGTGCTACTCCAAACATAATTTATACATAATCTGGTGGTCTTTCTGACTCATTGTTCCTATTTGAAAAGAAGGAACAGCCATGGCTGAGTGGATTTTGTACAACATTACTTTTCTTCTATGGAGATTAGTCATCCAGATCAGGGTTGTCCCAAAGGTGCTGTTGCAAGAGGCAACTAGACTTTCTGATTTTTCTTTGAAGACATTTCACTTCTTATCCAAGAAGCTTCTTCAGGGAAGCAAAACTTCTTAAAAAGAAAAACCAGAAAGTCCAGTTGCCTCTTGAAAAAGCAACTTTGGGTTTACTTTCCTTCATTTTCCTAATCCTTTTCTGGACTGCTCATGTCACTGACACCTTTGTCATCTCCTGAGAGGATTACCGTATTACACGCCACATGAGACTGCCCTCACTATCCGGAAGCTGCAACTGGGTTCAGAATGCAGCATCCTGGGCAGACATGAACACCACCTTGGTATACTCATGTTACAATTCTGTTTCACAAGCTGAATGGTATTTCCATGTGAAATTCAAAGTACTCCTTCTCACCTGTAGCATGGAGCCAGGTTATCTGGGGACTGCTTCTCCCTAGTTCTTTCTACTCAATGGAATGGAAATGAAGTAACAGAAGAAGTGAGAGAACACTTTGACAGCTAGTACCTTCCTGTTTACTTATTTGGGATAGTCTCCATTTTGAGAAGGGAGAGTTTTGACCATTTAAGGTCAGGAATACATCACTTTCTGATAGGGTCTCCATCTTAATTCGTTAAAATCATTTGCTTATGTAGCAAATTGACACCATTCTCACATAAGTTTGGTACCTATGTAAGACATGAATAAGAATTAAGCATACTCAGTGGCGCCAGCTTGGCAAGAGGCCAGCTGGAATCATGAGAACTCCATTACCTTGCAATGCTCTGTGACAATTTCAGAATATTTTGGCTCTTGCATTTCAGTTTTTATGGCCATACTTTAAAGAATGGCAGGCAACTGGATATCCTCTAGCTGGTTTAGACTACGACTTCCATAAAGCTTGAGAGCATGTCAAACAGTTAGGAGATGTAGTCCAAAATATTTTAAATGCATAAGTTGCATATTTCTGCTTTAATTTGTTCAAGAAGCAAAAGCCAGATCGCTGAATCAACCGCGGAATGATTTCAATATGTATGGCACCATAGTTAAGATATCTGAGTGATAGATCTACCATAAGGCTAAGATTATCAACAAGCATGTTTTATGCTGTTCCCAGAGACCATACATTCACTGAAAAGGGAAACAGATCTCTGTGATATAGTGAAACTAGAACTTTCTTACCACTTTCCAGCCCTCTAGTGGGCATCTGGATTTTGGAGTCCAGATCTAGAGAATGTCCATGGATTTTTAAGAAAGTTGGAATTATAAGTGATTTAAATTAGGGGTTGAGATATAGAGAATTCATGCCTTGAAATTCATACCATGGATTTTTGAAAAAACAAAACAAAAACCCACTGCTGTAATAGAAAGCAACAGAATGATATAATATGGCTGCATCTTATCCAGCCTTCTCTCTGACAGGCCTCAGATACAGTGGACCTACTGCTGAGGAAGCATGCACCCAGCTGCATTGCACAGCAGGCCTTCTCAGCATAGTGAGCTTAACAGGGATTTTCTTCCCATTAAACGAACACAAAACTGGGTGACAGATAAAACACAGCCAGTATGATTCCATTCAAATGTATACATTTACAATTTACATCATTCCCATACATTCCCTTGACTGGCATTTGCTTTGTTCCATATTTAAAGCAGACTTATGATTTTGCTTGTTCTGAAAAATAACTAGCGTTTCCTGCTTAATCCAACACAAGCCATGTGTGTACGTTTTATGGCACTTTCACCTTTTCCAGAAGTCTGTGTGAAAGTGACCAACTCAATTTAGATTAACTATTGACAGATTCCTTAGGAACAGATGTGTATTTCAGCAGTGAGTATTGTATATTGGTCAGCTAATCCATGTTCTCAAAACATTCTCCTGCTGCCCACTTACAAGCAGTTCAGTGAGGAAAATACTTTATTTTACTGTCATCGTGTCATTGTGTCAATGTCATACAGAATTGTTGATATAGCAAAGAGGGAATCTTTAAAAACACCTAGTTAATAAAGGTACTTTCTTTTAATTGGAAGCACGTCTGAACTCTGCTAAAGATGTGATTACCAAAAAGTTTTGAATAAGCTTGTTTTATTTCCATATACAATAAGACTGACCTTGCTTTATACAGTACAGCCTAATGAAACAATATTTTCTGGGATATTAAGCCCTAGTGATTTATTTGGGGATATTTTAATTTTTTTCTTAATGTAATATTTGAACCCAACTAATTGCAACCTGACTTTTCATGCTGTAGTACTACAGTCTTGAAATCAAAGTATCATATAAAGCTACAAAGGAAGACTTTCAGGGAAATGGCTATTCATATTTTAGGGAGTAATTCCTCAATTTAGATCCAAAAGATCAGGATTCAAATTCAAAGAGGCAGTGAGGGGGAGAAGGATGGGTAAAGGGAGGGGGAGAGGGAGAGGGAAAGGAAGAGACGGGGATTTAAGATGGACTATCAAATCCTCCAGATCTTCTTGGGCAAAATATACATAAAATGGGATTGACTACAGCTTGATTAGAGCTTTTTCCAATACTAAAATAAAAGACAAGACACTTGGAATTGAAAAAGTTAATCATGTTTATTACAAAATTTAAATCCTGATCAATGGAACATACTCCTGAGTAAGTCTTCACACCCAGGTTACAGGCAACAAGATGGGAAATCACGTATCTGCATATCCACAAGTTTACTAGAAAAAATATTGTATAATCTCAATCTTGCTCTCTGAGGGATTGTGTTACCAGCATTTATTTGTTTGCTGCAAGATAGACTCCAAGCCATATCCATCACAATACATGCCACCTGCTTTTGTTTTCTACTTTGAAAGGGAAAAAAAGGGAAAATGCATCACATCCATACTCTTTTACAAAGGGAGAGAGATATGGGCCAAAATCTGAAAAAAAATAATTCTATACTTTTAATAGCAAGAATGTACTGTAGTGCTGCTGCCAACAGGTACAAAATAAATGGATGTCAATATAAAAGGTCCCTGCCCGTTCCTTCCTCCGACACATGGTCCAGTTTTTTATGACTGCTATCAATTTAGGATGGCTTGATTTGCTTGTTTTCTTTTGAAAGATACTGTCTCAGCAAATTCTCAACAGCGGTTTCATTTGTGGTTCAGTTGACCGTAGTCCAGGTAATGCCCTACCTAAGAGGGCAACAAGATTTTCTACATCTTGGCCCCAATTTTTATTTTTTTTAATTTTTTTGGTGATAATATTTTTAGTTAAGTTTTGGCACGTAGATTTTTTTTGCATCAATTGCAACAATTCATTACCTGATTAGGGCTGCAAAACATCAGACACCAGGTTTTCTCTTTGTTTCTATCCCCATTTTTGCTGGTCCTTGGATCTGGTAGTCCTAAATTGATGATATTAAGTGTGAACAATTCAGCTTATTAAGGTGAGAGCCAAGCAGTAGTACAGTGGTCAAACACTCCAGCTTGCACTCGTGCGCTACAATCCTAAACGGGCTAAGGATTGTAACCTCCTTAGATACTGTAGTCAAACACATTTTTGAAGGGAGCAAGGTATACAAATTCTATTTCTTGGAATACAACTGAGAAACAGCGCATTTAATTACATTAATTTGCTCAAATTAATACAAATAGGCATTAAACACACATGAGATTTAAAACATACCTTCTAATGCTAAGAATACTTTGGCAGGCTATGAGCCCTCGGAGAATATCCTAGGGATTGGATTGTGAGGGAAGGTGACTCTTTAAACTAACTTTCCCAATACCTACTATCAGTAGGTGACATTTACTGGAATAAAGCATGTTCAAACACTACATCTAAGCCAGGCAAAAGCATTCGTGTTTTCTCATCTGATTATCTTTGGGATGTTTTTCAATATTTACTGCTTGGAATGCTTTCCGGGTAAGAGAATGAGGCCAAGGGGTTAAAAACTGTAACTTTGAGAATTGCTACGGAGTTGTCAGGTCTCACTTCACACTCAAGTATTATAGAATCTACTTCCTGGCCCCACCCATGTAATCCGCCTCTCTCAAGCACACTGGCCCAGGGACAGATGTTGTGGGGTCTCCTTTATGGGAAAGGCATTCCAGCTCAGCTGGGACTTCCAGTTTCAAGATTACCCAGCCACATTCAGACCCTCCGTGATTAATTTGGATTTTATGAGAATATTGTATTGTGACATGCAAAGCGAGATTGTAAAGTTGTGTGTGCAAAGTTAGCGGGGGTATTCAACCATTCATGGCATGTTATTTTCTGAGGTAACAAAGTCTCCGAAGAATGACACAAGTCCACAACACTCTGGTGTAAAAACCACCTGAAGGATTTTCTTTTCTTTTTGGTTTTGGTTTTTATTGCCAAGCTGTTCCAAGTCAAACTTTAGTCGGGGTGCTTAGTCCAAGCCCAACCCATTCTGTACAAAACCTGAACAAGGCAAGATACGCCTGTATTCCCTCGAAGTGAGCCTCCTGCAAGAATAAGCCTCGCGGCCTCTGGACGTGCCGATTTTCAGAAACTCGGGAGATCCTTCCCTCTTTTCAGTTTCTATAAATGGCCATTAGAGAAGCGCAGTCAATAAATTACAATAAATAGTATTAGCGGGGTCCTCCTGCCCCGCCCTCACTCGCCTGGAGACGCTGGACTCACAACTCAGGATACGTTCCGGCCCCGCCGGCGGCCGCGCAATAATAGGCAGCGGCGTTAGCCTCCGGGCCTTCGTGGCTCGCATAAGGGAAGCCCAGGTCGCCCGGGCGGCAGGCGAAGGGCAGGTACTGCTCAAACTCGGCCCGGTCTACATCGGCCAGCAAGTCCACGTCGTGCGGGGGCAGCTGCTCGAGCCCCGCGGGGGCCTCCGCTCGGCGACGGGGTTGTTGCTGTTGCTGCTGTTGCTGCGCGTGGTCCGGGGCGGGCGAGGAAGGGTAGGAGGCCAAGGGCACCGGGAAGCGACTACGGAAAAGGCCGAGGCCGACATTGGGACTGCCGCCGTTACTGCCGTGGCCGCTGGCAGGTACGCCGTTGCACGGATACTCGGACCCGGGCGGCGTCGGGTAGCCGTAGGGGCCCAGCAGGCAGCCGCCTTCCTCCGGGTGGGGCGGCGGGAAGAAGACAGATTCTGCGCAGGCGCCCCCCTGGGATTCGGGCTCCGGCGTAGGCAGGCTGTAGTTCCCAAAATGGGTGCCCAAAGCCGACAGCGGGAGCGGTGCGCAGTCCCGGTAATGGAAGCTCCCGCCGGCGTAATTCGGCTGGTCTGCATAAGAAAGGCCGAGCCCCTCGCAGCTGCCTCCATTTCCCGCCTCTCCGGGCAGGCCCAGCTGGTGATGCTGAACTGGGAGGAAGCCGCTCCCAGTGTCCACGGCGCCGTCGTTGCGCTTAAGGCGCTTGACTTGCTTCCTGCGCCGCGGCCGATACTTGTAGTGGGGGTGGTCCCGCATATGCTGCAGCCGCAGCCGCTCCGCCTCCTCTACGAAGGGGCGCTTCTCCTCCTGGGTCAGCGCCCGCCACGACTGTCCTGTCAAGGCAAAGGAGAAATCGGAGTTTAGCCGAGTGAGCGGAAACTGATGGCCAAGCTGTGGCTGGGCTCGTGGGTTGTGGTGGGGAGAAATAATCCAGTTCACTGCTTTTGGCGGGCAGTCGCTTTTCCACCCAGACCCGACTGCCTTCAGGGAAGTAGCTGGTTTATGGCACGACTTGACAACTAGCGGTTAAAACTTGTGGCCTCTTCCTCTACCGAGGAAGGGATCGCGGCTTGTGCTGTTTTCGGCTAGAATTGGATCTCCTCTCGATCCCGTCCAGCTGCGGCCGCAGTATGTGAGAAGTACGCGAAAACCCAAGGAAGGGGGCTACCAAAGAAAAGCCGACAACCGCAAGGTGTTATTGTTTATAGAAACTTTCCTGAACTACATTTCAGGTCGTGGCAGTAACTAAGCCGTTTTCTGGAATCACTAGAAAAGCAGTGACCAGCAATGGCCGGCTGCAGCTAGATATCATTCGCCCCGTTCTGATTCTTCAAATGGCCCGTCCCTTCTATTAACGAGCTGCGGGGACAATGAATCTTGTAATCTTTAGCGGAGTATGAGAAGGCTGGCAAGGATTTTGCCCGCCTATCGGGAGAGTGAGTGAGTGAGAATTCCCAGAAGACTTTTAAGAGTTTTCCTAAAAGCTTGCCGGAGAATTCATCGTCGATTCAGGGGATTCGGGTGCCCTGGACTAGCGTCGGATTGCGCAACGCTCTGTAAAAATCACATACGAGTCTACTGGGTCACGAGGCTACTGCTTTAGTTCCTTTACAAAACTTCCCGGAGTCTCGCTTCCGAAGACAACAGGAGTTATTCCGCGACGGGCCGACACATAAAAAAAGTAACACTGCGCAATATTTGGATGGCGCATAGAAAAGTAACACTGCGCAGTATTTCTAAGCCTCCCTTCCCATCGATCTCCCGCTCCACCGACGCCTATTGGACTTACCCAGCATCTTGCTGAGCTCCGCGTTGTGCAGATCCGGATTCTGTTGCGCTAGCCGCTTGCGTTCGTCCTTGGCCCAGACCATGAAAGCGTTCATGGGGCGGCGAATGCGGGTCTCCCCTTTAGCCCGGCCCGAGGCTCCCTGCTGTACTTGATCAGCCGTCGCTTCGCCTTTACCTTTGCCCTCGGTTAAGGGGCTCAGCGATTCTGCCCACTGACACTGCATCATGAGGGGAGGGAGGGAGGACCGTCCTTGCGCCTGGTCGTCGCTACTGGCGTATCCAGCATCGGGGCTGCTCATTTCCACAGAGCTCCACCGGCCCGGCCAGTGTCGGGTTCCTCTGGGTGCCTCCCGAAGGCGAGCAGCCGAGCGAGTTAGTAGTTCTTGCGCCTGGCCGTTCCTACAAATAAAGCTTGGGAGCGCCTCTGATACAAACCCAGAGCTCTGACAGTCCTTGAGTAGCTGGCGGCTGTCACCGCGCGGCTCCGTTTAAACTGAGCAGTAGCCAATCGGACGGCGTGGGTGTGGCCAGAGAGTCTGAGCGGGTGAGGAGAGGACCAGTCTTATCTGCAATTCACCTGTATGGGATTGAGCCAGAAACAACCTTTTTCAGCGAGGAGTGGATTTTTCCATGACCTGAGTCTACGTGGAAGTAAATTCCATTGAGATCAATGGGATCTACTTTCAAGTAAGTAAGAGACTCGAAAATGACTTATTAGAGCTGACAAAAAGGAAAAAAATAAAAGGTTTATCCGGGAAAATATGTTTGTTTGTTTGTTTGTTTGTTTGTATTAGATAGTTTGCTTCTACGTGCACGGAGGGAAGATTAAGCACTTTCGACCTCTTTCGACCGTTTCCTGTCTGTTGAACCGCGTTTCCTAGACAGGATATGTTCTAACAAATACCATATAAGCAATACTATTTTAAGGACTGGCTTATGGATTGGACTAATTACTTTTTAAATATTGCTTTCTTTATGAATATTGCGGTCGCGTTTAATATTTTGTATATTGTTAGTATGCGTATTCACATTTTGGAATATTCTCATACGATAAATATGGCAATTACTGTAAACTAATTTGCTATGGTAATTATTCCATTTGTAAACGTCTCGATTTAACCTGTTTGCTCCTTTAATTGTTGTTAATTCTGATTATTCCAGTACAGGAATTCGTTCTAGGTTGAAGCAAGTCTAAACGAGCTAAGATGGTGTGATGCGTTGTCACAATTAACACACAAAGTCAATGGGGTTTTAGGATATGCATATACTTTTAACATACCCTTAACAAGCTGTTGGAACTGACTTAATCTTGTCCGGATATAGTAAATCTGATGTTGAACAAAGTGAAAATACTTTAAATAACCGGAAGTAATTGATACAGATTCAATGTTCTTCCAAGTGATTTCAGATTTAGCCGTGCCTTTTACACTGGTAGAAAGTTCTATTAAAATAGCTATACTGTACAATACTGTACACATGTATTACTTAGCTGCACACAGTGTTTGAATTGTGTTATATTACTGAACAATTTACTTTGATTTACATCATAACATTTACTGGTAAGTATACTTACCTGGTGCGATTTATTTACATTTATATATCAGAATGCACTTTGGGACTCGAGGTGATACCATTACCATAGGAACAGGTAGCTTCAGAAGATTTGATTATTTTTTATTTTGCTGGCATTTGATTGTTTTCTTGATGTAAATTGGGTTCCTATAGAATATTATTATTAATCCTTGTGGCCCACAGGAAGTTGTAGTCCTTGTCTTAATTCTAAATTCACGTTTGCTACTGTGGGAAGTGGATTAGCTTCGCTGGAACATTGGCTACAATCCTCAAATGACTCTAAAACCACGGATGAAGTAAATGAACTAAAACCCTGAATCTGAAAATGCCTTATACTGTACATTTTTTTTTTCCAAAAATTTTAATGTAATGTGTGTGCTCTTCCAACTTAACTCCTGTGCAAATAAATTGATGCTGAGATCTTCCTTTTCTGAAGGATTAGATTTCCCCCCCCTTGGCTTCAAGTTTCCCCTCAAACCATAAAAGTGAAACGACGGTTTTAAAAACGAAGACTTCCCTCTTCCCTCTCCCCCACTCCAAAGTCTCCCTTCCTTTGCTGCCCCTTCAATAGTGCGAAGCGTCCTTGGAATCTTCCGTCGTCGGAACATTTACAACCCCTCCGATCACGAGAAAGCCTATTGCAGCTCCCTCGGGGAAGAAAAGCAGAGCCGTTTGAAAGCAGCTGCGACTGCCGCAGCAGCTACGGAGGAAATAGCCTGACCGTGCCAATCTGACATAAGCGATTGCGCCCGAATTGCTAGAGATCAGCCCCAAATCACAACTTTCCACAGAAAAGGCGCGATTCAGACTGGCCTGTGTTCGGGTTCCCTCAGGGGCTGTGTTCTCACACTCCCTTCTCGTTTCTGATGAAGACCACTTGGGGCTTTCCCAAAGCGCGCTAAGTTTACTTCAGGATTGTTAGACGCTTCGCAAAGCCAGCAAAGCCGGGCTTTTCGTTAGGTTATGGGGTGACGCCGCTCCCCAAAGTTACCTCAAAAAGTGGAAAGCTGACCTATTTGCCCTCTACCGCACGAAAGGAAGACGGCAGATGAGCCTCGCGCCTGGGAATCCCAATAGTGGATTCGCGGCCCAGATCCGAAAGTCGAGATTTTTGTATCTGCCTGTTTGCGGTGGTTTCCGGAAAGGGACTTTATTCCAAGCAGGTCTGGCTTCAGAGAGGATCTTCTGACCCTCCCTTCAAGCTCCGACGGCGAAACCGGTGACTTTCGCCTGCCAAGCCATCCCCTCTGTGCAGCTTTGCACCTGTATTTTATTCTAAGCAGCAGCATAGCACATCCGGTAAATGCGGCGTTTGCATTTCGTTGCTCGTAGAGAGAGAAAGGTTGGGCTTTGCCATTCGGGCAGGAACTCTAAACCGGTAAAGAATCGGCGTCTTTGGCAGGACCCTAGCTCAACTCGGCCCTATAAAATCACGGAGGTCGTTTCAGAGGTTTCAGTGCTCTGAATCTCGAATAAACTAGCATGAGAGCGTCGCAAAAAGCACCTTTGCGACGCTCTCATGCTAGTTTATCCTGACTTTCTTGGGTTTTTCCTTGAAAACGTTTCGCTTCTCATCCAAGAAGCTTTTTCAGTTCATAGACATTTAGCATGGGAGAGAATCTCAATAACTTCCATTGGGAGCAGGAAGTGAGAGGCAAAAAAGTCAAGATGGCACGTGAACAGTACAATAGAACCCATTTTTTTCTTTTACGTGAATAAAGCTTGCGACACAAGTAAAAACAAAAACAAAAAACCTCGGGGTTTCAATTGTGCTCCAGTTACCACTATCTTGACATTTTTAAGAACTCCGCTTTGCCCTCGTTGCTCCAGGGACGAACCCATTGACCGCAGGCTGTATGTCTCATGTAAATTTGAAATCAGAAGCATCGAAACAATTAACCCCAGGGTTTTTTTTATTAAACACGTAAGCAATAATTAATTGAAATAGATAATTATATGGGCATTAATGTCCACACCAGTTTTGCTTTGCCCTCCCCTGTTTTTCCTCCGCCCACAGATTAAGTGCATTGCATCTCTGACCCGTATGAGCAAGAACTACCTAACGAAATATTGTTAGAAGATACTTCAATCAATCAATCAATCAGAACAGAGCTGGAAGGAACCTCGGAGGTCTTCTAGTCCAACTCCCTGCTCAAGCAGGAGACTACCGTTTCAGACAGGTGGCTGTCCAGTCTTTTCTTAAAAACCGCCAGTGATGAAACACCTACAACTTCTGAAGGCAAGCTGTTCCACTGGTTAATTGTCCTCACTGTTAAGAAGTTTTTCCTTAATTCTAGGTTGCTTCTCTCCTTGATTATTTCCATCCGTTGTTTCTTGTCTTGCCTTCTGATGCTTTGGAAAATAAATTGACCCCTTCATCTTTGTGGCGGCCCCTCAAATATTGGAATACAGCTATCATGTCATCGCTAGTCCTTCTTTTCTCTAGACTAGCCGTACCCAATTCCTGCAACCGTTCTTCATACGTTCTTTCATATGTTTTTTAACTCTACTTTGTCTATTCTAAGTAAAGAAGGGACCGTGTACACCCCCCTTCTTTCCTCTCCCCTAAAGCCTCCTGGCCGGCTGCCTTGCCTGTAGAAAGAATTCCCCGGCCAGGCTGGGTTGTTTAATTGAGGTCGGCGGAATTGGAATAACCTCGAGTCGGAATCGTGTCCATAGGTTCAGTTCGTGCATCAACCCCTCCCCCCCCCTCGAAAGTTATTGGTTCGAGCATCAAGGTAGCATTGGCAGGATCCACTCCCTCCCCGCCGCCTCCGAGAGCCTCCCATTCGAAGTGGCCGCTGGCCTTGGCCGTTTCACACCGAAGTCCCGCTTCTCAAGTGGAAAGGTTGGAAATGGGGAGAGGCGAGACCCCCCGAGCAGGCGGTGCCTTTCTGAGTCTTCTGTTTGTTTGGTTTTTCCCCCAACTGCTTTTCCAAGCATGGCGTGGGGTTGGGGGGAGGGGAGGGGAGGACACGGAATGCGGTTCTCTCGGCAGCGTTATCAGAGGCGACCACAAATGCCACATGAAACACAGCAAACATCCGGCGCGCTTCCTGAGAGCCGCCGCTAATTCTCAAGACAAGCGAGAGAAAAGAGGGAGGGCTCGAGGGAGGCAGTGGGTGGAGGCGCCCAGATCTCAGGAGATCGACGCCCGCGCACACGCACACACACACACACACACATACGGAGGCAGAATTCAGCGGCGCAGGGCGTAGAGATGCAGACACGCTCCTATTGTTCGTGGGCGCCTTTGCAGACTTAGCTTTGCCTCCACTTCCCCCCCCCGGGGGGGAATTTTAAGTGGGAGAGTTAAAATTACACACGCACACCTTACGCCAGAGTTTTAAATCTGCACCACCACCCCACACACATACGTACACCCGATAGAAGGGCGAACCTTAAGGCAAACTAAGAACTGGAGGAGAGAGAGGAGTGGAAGGGTCTGAAAGTTTCCTATTGGAAAAATGTCGTCGACTAATTGCACTCCTGGTCGCTGCCTTGTAGAACTGGCTTTGTGCGCAGACTGTGCAACAATGATTTGCGTGCAACTTGTTCCAAAAATATCCTATTAGTTGCAACAGGGTCCCTTCCTCGGGAAGACTTTCTGCTTGGCTCCGGCGACCTTCTACTGATTGGCAACGCTTGCCAATCCCGCACCTGTCCTTGGATCGCTTCTTTGACACCCACCTGGAAGACGGAAATAGCGGAGACAACAACTGTGCCTTGATCGGAGTATTTGGGGGGCGGGGGGGGCGCGGATGTTGCCATTCCTTTGCAAAACAACTCTATTAAAGGTGCTTTCAGAAACATGAAAAGCGTGAATGGACCCAAGGGATCCAGTAACCTGAAGCAGCGAAGGGGTATTACGAATTCCGCCCTTCCCTTACCTTTAGCCGTAAAACATTTCTTTTTTTTTCAGACTCAAAAATGCTCAGAATCTCTTGAACTGTATTCGGTCGGAGTGATCTACCCTGTATTTTTTAAATGTAAAAGTAAAAAAAAAAGTCTGTCTCTTCCACCAAGCCTAAGTCTGTTTTACAACTGCAGCATTGCCCCTATTGTTTATAGTACACAGAAGTAACATTTTGGTCGTGATTGCAAGAGCTTCGCCCTTGTTTCAATAACTCCTTCTAGGCTACGCGAGGTTTTCAACTTGTTTCTCCCAGTTTTGTTCTTCTTTCCTTACTACATTGCTTCCCTTAGGTTTCCAGAGTGCCTTTCTCCAATATCTACACTTGAAAAGAGGATATTTGGGCCTGTGGCTCTTTGCAAGCCCTCCTTTGAAGCTATATTTAAATATAATCAGTAGAGATTTGCAAATCAAATGGGTTTAGGACCAACTGCTAATCCATTTATTTCCTTTTTCCTTATTTACTTTCCTTCCTTTACTGATAACATATTGGATCTAGTTCAACCCAACAATAGTACTTTGTGGCCCATTTCCCTTGATTTCCAGGGAAAGAAAGAGTTGTGCAGTTTATTCCCAGAGAAATAAATCAAACTACTGTTGGCTTTCAATCAAGCTAAATATCTTTCCGCATTTGTTCGAACATCTTTATCTTTTTGTTTCCTACATTCTCTTCACTCATCTCCCCTCCATCTTTAGAGACCAACTTTTGTCCAAGCTTCCGTCCAACAAGACCAGGCAGAAATGAGAGAAGTCTTCTACCACATTATAAGGGGAAGAAGAAGGGGCATGTGATTTCATTTCTTTTGGGAAGAAGGGGAACATATCACAGACATTTCTGCTTTAAATTTATTATAAAATGGGGTTGGCAGTCCGGTTGTTTTATTTTTAGATACAACAGCCCTGCATTGTTTTACTGCAATGTCTAGAAAATAGTGAGAGAGGCTGACCTGGGATATTTATTTTTTTATTCTTTATGCTAATTTGACAGTTTGCATGTGTTTCTCAGGTTCACTCATGTCCATCCACCTCCTTGCCTCGAAGTAACATCATTAGCTGCCCAACAGTTTCATGAGCTACCTTGTTACACGATCAGGATTTGTTTCTCTTTTCTCTGGGATTATCTGGCCCTGCTATCTACCCAAGCGTTTATTTCTTTGTATTACTTTAACATAGGGGATGCCCAAATGGGCATAGGGAGAAGGGCAGGCAAACCAGCCTAAAGTGAGACAAAGTCCTGAGCTTAGGCTTGTCCCATACTTGCTGCAATGAGCTGCTGCTGGATGTTTTCCTTAAGCAACCACTAGTGATATGCCTAAAGAGGAGAGCACCAAACCCAGAGAAAGAAAACAGTCACTTTGCCCATCACGACTGGCACACTAACAAATCAAGGCAACATTCATTGGCCATGAGTCAGAAGGAATGCAATACACATAGATTAATGACTGGCAAATGCTGTGCTGTTGGGTTAATCCAGCTCAATCCAGCTTTAGATGGACAGCATTATAATTAAAATTATAACACAGGGAAAAGATCCTTTGAAAACCCCTACCAAGTGGAGTAGTGCCAGTGTAATGCCTTCTCCCTAGCTTGAGTCAAAAGACCCCTTTTTGCTTCTTTCCACAGATTGTATAAAATAAATTACATATGTCTAATTAGCTACTTACATTTCTAATAAATGGCTTGTGCTTTGTTCTCAGATAAATTGTTTATCTGGAGAGAATATTTTTGACGAACTTCTATCTTTTCGGGTTTTATCCCATTTTGTTTGTTTGATGGTTTGTTTTTGAAGAATGATGTTTCCCCATCCTTTCAAGCCCATGCCAAAATGTGTGTGCAAAGTGCCTTGTTGCAAAGTCTTTGATTGTTTTTAGTATTTTCAAGCATACTATTTTTATAAAGCAATTTGACTTAAAGAAAGAAAAGTAAAGAAAATTTCAATGAGCTCAGCTCCTTTTCTTGGCAAAGACAGAAATGATTGCCAGATTGCCTATTTTTCAGGATTTTATTTTTTACTTCCCAAAGGAAAGAAAAAAGAGGGAAGGAAGGGAAGAAGGGAAGAAGGGAAGGGAAAGGAAACTTAGCTTATTTATCTCTGAAAAAAATAGTTAACCTAGCAACAGCTGTAAAATAAAACAGCTGAAATACATATACCAGTAGCTATCTAAAAATACAGAAAAGTTGAATGAAGATCACCAGGCATTATACATTGGATCAACTGAGACTGAATGAAGTGGGAATATTCAACTTTGAGAAAATTGAGACAGCGTTTGATAGAACCTTTAAAATACATGGAAGTATATCACGCAGAAGCTGAAGACCAGTTCTGTATAATCCAGAGTGCAAGAAACAGAATAATAGATCTGTCTTCCTGTAATTCAGTATAGGAATGGAGATGACAACTGAATATTAGGAAAAGATTTTCAAATAGTAACAGTATTTGGACTGTGGAACCGCTTACCCAAGAGATGATGTTTCCTCATTTCTTTACGTTTCAAGTGGAGGCTAGGCAGTTGTTGGTCCTGAGCTTGGATTCCTTCATTTAACAAGAGCTTGCACTGAATGGTCTATTATAGACCCTTATAATTGTACGATTCTATTCTCATGTGTAGAGTCAGAAACTGGGAATAAAATTATTAAAATAGAGAATACAGGTGCTGGGATACTGGATAGTGTAGGAGAAAAGTATTTCATTATAGGAATAATAACAATAACAATAATAACAATAATAATATAGCCTGATGAATTTAACTGATTTTAAACATAAGGCCAAGAAGCCCTGCAATCAACCAGATTTATTTGAGATTAAATTCCAATAATCCAAATGTAACCTATCAATTAAAATCCAATGATGCTAAATTTGTAAGAGTAAGAAACCCCATAGAAATGCTGCTTAAATGACAAGCAGGTTAATTGCTGACAATGCCCCAACGTCCATGAACCTCTTCATGTGACCATTTCATCTTCATTCTTCATACCTTTAGTTCATAATCAACATTTTAAAAAAGCATTTAAATCACAGAAATAGACAACCTGATAGCAGCCAATATTTATTTGATTAAAGACTCTGCCTTCTACCCTGTACTTTTATCTGACTACTCTACCAGTGTTCAGAGTCACTCTTTTAAACTATAAATCCCCACCTTTTAGAAGGCTGCCTTATCACTGAAGGTAGGTCCTTGTCTCTGATCAGACTGTATCACAGGATTATATTGATATTCTAAGGTTCCCTGACTTGACTGATGGTGGAGTTGCATAATCTCCATGCTACCTCTTGCAGTATCATGGCCTTCCAGATCAACACTTAATTCCCTTTGAAAGTTGTTTGTTAAAGGGGTGAGAATCCGACAAGTGCTACTTCTTGGAGCCACCATCTAAAGAAAAATCAAAATACATTTGGGGAAGGATAGTAAGAAAGACATTGCTCCTCTCACTTCAGACAATATATTAGATTGATTTTTTAAAATATTTTCTATTCATTTTTAAATGCTGCCCTCATTGATTGATACAATATATATATATCTTTTTAATATAATTGCTCCCTCTTCAGTTGAACAGTGTGTTGTCTGGGTACAAATATCTTTGTTAAGCAATAATCAAAATTGCAACATCCTTTGTTATATTAATATTAATTCTGCAATATTTAACATAGTAATGTTCCACATATTAATTCTACAATATTAACATAATAATATTCAACATACTAATCACAATATTTACTTATCTCTTTATATCTTCTTTATTTTGTTTCCCTGTTTCTAACTTCCATTTTTATTATTTAACCATTGGTCAAATAGATCCCATACCATATAGTATTCAGTTTGCTCTTTCTCCTTAATTGCTATTCATTTCTGCACATTCTAATATTTTCCTAATCACATTTTCATCTGAGGGTATCTCTTCACTCTTCCAATTTTATGCAAATACAATTCTGACAGCAGTTAATATATGAATAACTAAATATGCATTTTCCTTACTGTAATTTTCAGGTAGAATCTCCAATAGAAATATTTCTGGTTTTAAATCAATATGTTGTTTTATCATTTTTTCCAACCACGTATGTATTTTTGTCCAGTATTTTTTTGATTTTGAGCAAGTCCACCACATATGATAATATGACCCAGGTATCTGGTGGCACTTCCAGCATTTAGCTGATTCATCTTTAAACATCTCTGTCAGCTCCGCTGGTGAAAAATGCCATCTGTAAAACATCTTATACAAATTTTCTTTATATGCGGTTGACATTGCTAATTTGTAGGAGTGATACATTATTTTAAACACCCATACCACCTCCTCCTTTTTTTTTTTGTAACAGGCAAACTATTCCATCAAAATATGAGGTAGTCCCAGTGATTTCTTTCCAATTCTCATGATTCAATGCAAAATCAGTCTGGTTCCTAGTCTAGACTCAATTGAGCCATACTTTGTAGAACACCCCTTCCACTACATTTTTTTACAGAATCATAGAAATGTTTGCTCTCTTTCATTCTCAATTTTCTGTGGAAAAAAAATACCCTGCATAATACAAAAGAGAATACCTAATATATAATATATAGCCATAGCATATAACACATTTGTTTTTAAATATTCTTGTTAAGGAAAGCAGTATGTATGTTGTTTAAATAGATATAAATGTAATAGAACTGCAGAAATGATATAGAGTAAGTCATGGTAAACTGGAAAGTATACAAGCCACTCTATATTAGGAATTCTGCAATTCTCTAAAGAGGGATGAATGTGACCCAAATTTAAATTTTTACTGCTTCTCATTTTCTGTCTACAGAAATTTTAAACTACCCCATATAATTTTTTTTTGAAGGAACCAAAGGGGAACAGGAGATTATGTTTTCAGTGATGAGCTGGCAGAATTTGAACCTCCAGATTAAGACTTTCAAATTTACTTCAGCTTTTATTTAATTTTATGGTCATGTAGGTTTAATTTAATGGAATGATTGGGTGTAATGGAGGTAGGTTGGGTTTTTTTTGAGTTTTGAAATGGGTAATGGTTAGCAAAATTGTTTATGACTTGAGGAACTTTTAAAATTGCTTTGAGTTTTTCAATAAAATCAGTTAGAACCACTATTTTTAAGAATTTTCAAAGTTTTTGATTGATCTGTCAAAGCGAATATTCTTTCTAAATTAAAACAAAATGACTGCAATATATCCCATGCACTGGTACCAGCTGGGATACTGCCTACTAAGAAATAATTATTCCAAAATATTCAAAGTTATATTTTAAGCTAGAATCAATATATCCCTCCCAGTCTCTTTACTGCACATATTGTTCTGACTAATCAAGGGAACAGCACAATATTTACAAGAACAAAACTTCTGGACTGTTAAAATGATTGGTTGTCACCAGGCTTATATTTTAAAGCAAGATAAGTGTAGAGATAGGCAAACATTATTTATGGATATTTATCAGAATATCTTGCATATGAATCTCATCAAATACAGTTTTTCTCCATGGAGGTTTAAAATAAGGCTATTTTTGAATCTTGATGCCCTCCCACTCAGTTAAAATTGTCATATGGCTACTCTATTATGCTGAGTTCATCTGTCTCACCATCTGGTTTCTTCAGAGGTTGATGTGTGTGCCTTCAAACCAGTGCTGGCTCATGGGGATTGCCTGGACTAATCCCTGCAGTTTTCTTGACAAAATTTCAGAAGTGGTTTGTCATTGCCTCATTCCTAGGGCTAAAAGAAAGTGACTGGCCCAAAGTCACCTAGCTGGCTTCATGTCTAAAGCAGAACTAGAATTCAATCTCCTGGAGTCTTGTCTAATGCCTTAACCACTAACCAAACTTTCTCTCTAAGATTGTTGTTCCTTGTACTAATTCCCATATATTATGATCCTGTAGATAAGAATAGGTTATTAGTTAGCAAGGGAAATGTCAGGAATATAATATACTTTAATGAATCACAGACTTCCTATGGAAAATTAGTGCCCAGGAATATTACTAGTGATAGCCTAACTCCTTTTTAAAATTACTAAAGTAGGATGGAAATTCTAGAAGAACATATTAAGGCTAAATATATAAATATGCTAATATTTTCACCAATTCCCTATGCAATCTCATGCATGGTTATTAAATTTATTAATTTTATTACAATTTACTAATAATAAATTTATTTTAAAAAACTGTCAGCCTGACTAGAGGGACCAAAGCAAAAAATCAACATTGTGGGAAGAATGAAACAACTTTTACTTGGATTGGCTACAGTAACAGAATCGTGAGAATCTGGCTGTGCATATCTTCTCCTTATATTTCAAGTAATTAGGGAAGTATCTGCCTGAGCCACTTCCAAGTGTTATCTTAACCTTCTCACCTCTTTTGCCTACACAATGTTTCCTGCATATCTTTGCCAAGACTGTCTTCCTTACACTCTGAAAAAAATGAGTCTCAATATATTTAGATATAGCATTATCTGCATCATGTCATCAATCAAGATATGATTTATGGTGGATCATAAAAGGAAAAAGGTGAGACCGAAGAAAATAGGGACTTTGTGTGTGGTTTGAGGGCCAGTTGGACTTCTGGGTATCTGATACTTCATAATAAGCTGTGATAAGACATTCTTTTATATAATGAAATTCAAATAAAAAAGGATACAAGTGGAATATCTTCTTCCCTGGGATCAATTCTGAGGATTTGTTCTTCTCTTTATCATTTACATGCAGAAGCATCCTTCATGCCTATGACCTATCAGCCAGATTAATTTTGAATATGGATACATTGTTTTTTCAGAACAGTGCTAAACTTGTGTTGAAAAATAACGCAAATGCCAGATCATAGATGAAGGCAACTTCCATGTCTCTAACCTGTTAATTGGCTACTTTGACTGGTAGCAAATGTGCAAAGCACTTGTCTACACTTTCAGCTCTATGCTATATTATTTTAAGAGATAATGATTGGCGAGCAATACTTAATGGAAGGAGAACCAGATTTCAAGTAATTTGCCAAATATTTTCCTAAATTTGTCTCCAATTAAAATGTATGCTGTGAACATCATAATCTGTTTTACATAGTGATCCAGTCGTAGTAGTAGTAAATTACTACATTCTTTCCTAACCCTATCTAGAAATGATAAGAATTTAACCTGGGACCTTTCCAAACATACATGTGAAACATACATTTTATATTCTTTTAACTATGTTCTAATAACAAAAATACAATATCCCTGAAACTAGCTTTATAGCTGTTATTTTTACTGTGCATACTTTCTGTATCATGTCACTACTGTTCAATTCTTCAGGAATGTTACTACACCCAGGATCTTGGTGCAAGACAATCTCCTAGAGACATTTGCTAAAAGCCCTTGTTCAGCTGTTTTTTCAACAAGGGAAAAGTAACATGTCATTTTTGTTCAACACAGAGAAATTAACAAATATATCCATAGATATAATTAAACATAACAGATATAATTCATAGATACCAAACATGTATGGTAAATTTTGGTAAACATACCACAATTTTATATTTAAAATGTAATGATTTAATTTAAGGTCATTACACTTTAAATATAAATTTTTGGTAGAAAAATATATGTTCTATTGATGCTATATCCTGGTTATTAAAGGGATACATGCTTTCAAAAGAGCTAATTTCCTTTTGTCATCCCCATAACATCTCAGATGGGAAATCATTAGCTTAGCTATTTTGGGGTCAAAATATACAAAATGGTGGATGCAGCATCACAATCCAAGTTCCACCCATTTTCTGTATGAATTGACATCACACACATTTTTTAAAAAATGGGGCTTGGATTGTGATGTTGCATCTGCCATCTTGCAGATATTTATCCATGCGCACTCACAAATAAACAGATGCTGCTTTTATAACAGATATAATACTAAATTAATATTGACTTTTAACACCTTCCCTTGGACACCGAGATTAATGTGATGTTAATGTTATGTTCTCTCCGATCAAATGCCTAAAGTGATTTTAATAGTGGCCAAATTCCTAACTAGAGCTATTAGGGTAAGGAAACAAATTGATGACAATTCATATAAGGATATTGAGTCTTGCTCAATTCATATAAGGATATTTAGTTTATATAATTCAGTTATATAATTTTGGATTTTAAAATAATATTGTGTTTTGTTAAGGTCCACAGATAGTTTCAGTAAACTGACTGACCCCAACAAGTTGCTGTGTTGTAAACTCATTCATGCTTACTGGATTCAGCATAATTGAAATCACTATTTTTTTTGTTTAAATTTTAGAATTTATTTTGCTACATTGAAGTATACATGTGGTAGTGCAGTGGTTAGAATTCTCACTCCAGGAGTTCGATCCTAACCAGCTCAAGGTTAACTCAGACTTCCAACCTTCTGAAGTCGGTAAAATGAGGACCCAGATTGTTGGGGCAATATGCTGACTCTGTAAAAACTGCTTAGAGAGGGCTGTAAAGCTCTGTGAAGCGGTATGTAAATCTAAGTGCTATTGCTATTGTTAAAGAAGAAACATTGTCACCATGAAAAAAGTGTCTTTCTCTCACTGGTAAATGGTTGCTGGTAGTTTCCAGTTTTCTAGGTTATTTCATCGAAGTTTTTGGAAAAATTGAATCTTATTTTCTTTTTCAAATTGTCTTCTGCTTCTCACTGCTTCTCATTCCACTTTAAAACATCCCCAAGATTAAGACATGTTACTGTATCAGTCAATCAGTGTTAATTTGTTATCTTTTCAAACTTCCCGTTAACTGCCAGTGAAATAAAATAAATTGCTATCATTTCCCCATTCATACGCTCCATGCATTTGTGAACATTCATCCATTGTTTTGTAAAAAAAAAAGATTGAAAAAGAAAGAGAGAAAGGAAGAAAAGAAAAAAAAATATGAAGGCAGTTTGAGGGGCAATCTGTATAAGAGGAGATATTTAAAACAAAAGATTAAATTAAACCCTTAAAAGCTTCATAGCAATAAACCTCAGTGGGCTTTCAAACTCCTGTGGTCTGCAATACTGGAAATCACCTTTGGTAACCACTTCCCACAAATGGGAACACCCTTTGAAACCCAAGGCAGCAATACATTGCTGTTTTTAAAGTGGCATTGACTAAGCTGGATCTCATTTTCCCATTCAAAGGAAAAACAGCATTAGAAGCCTGTAGCAGTGTTTGTGGGATTAGCAGAGTTTAGCATTCCCTGTAGCCCAATGCTGAGACTGCACCATCATTAGAGGAACTTACCTATTGTTTAAATGGGTTGTGGATGAGGATGCAAAAACAAATAGGAAGAATTTTAACTGTTTTCACAGATGGCAAACTCAAAAACAATATTATTCAACTTTGATTCCCATGTTAAGTTATAGCCCAAAACCCCCCGCTATGAACATGTTCAATACACACGTATAAAAATATATGGAATGTTCATATATGGACCAGTTTACGAGTTTTTGCTTAAGTACATGTGTGTTCCCAAGTAATTATCTGCTGCAAGAGTTAAAGGAAGACTGTGCTTCAATTATTCTGCCCTATCTTCATATTCTTGCAAACAGAACTCACCAAAGCAAACAGCAAAGACAATAGCAAATTATGAAGTGGATCAGAAACAGAACTTCAAAGCTTCCCTCAGAGCACTTGCACTGTGAGGGATGCTTTGAACCTAGGTTAAAATGTCACAAGGTGGCTACACGAGCACTGCTTTTATCAGTGGTTCAGTATCAACAAGCAAATACTGTGACCAAAAAAGATAAAACTGGAGGGATGCTGAATGTCAAAAACTGAACTTGAAGTATGTTCAAAATAGCTTTATTTTAAAACTCTTGATAATTTATTGCTTCACTGAAAACAAATGTTTTTCAGACACGGTCATCTGAGCAGCTGAAAATGACAGAATTTATGAATCTGAATGAGTCTAGTTGTACCTTTTCAGACTGACAGATTTTATTTTATTATTTTACGTCTTTTAATAAAATGCGTTAATCTGCCATGGTATTATCAGATTCTGATTATTGGTTACCAGAGACTAATAGTGCTCTCTTTCCACCAAATGTAAGATAGTTTCTGACTTGTTCCAAATGCAGTTCAACCAAATCAAGCATTTTGTTTTTATGCGGTTTTTGCAACTGTGCTGACTCATAGGCATTTTATTCTTGATAGTAGAGATCCCTGATCTCGTGGTAGCAGACAGCTGAGATAAGAGCTTTCCTATATAAAGGGTTTATTGATAAACCAAAATAAAAGGCACGTTCCAAGTGCTCCTGAGAGAAGACAGTCATATGTGAGAGGGGAAAAATCTGGGAACGAGAGGAATAGCTTCAAGCAAAGGGCAGCTGTATGTTGGTATCTTTGATTGGGAAAAAACAACAACCCTAGGTAGCATATGGGGAAGAAATGAAGTTAAATTGTTAAGTGTTTTTCTGTTATCTTAGTACTAGGGCATGGGCTTTTCCAATAAAATACAATGAGAGATTCAGGACTAATAAATATAACATTACTTTGTATGACATATACTTTAAATATGTACAGTATATATGTACAGTGTGACATATAATTTAAATATGTACAGCAATTCACTAAAGAATACATAGTTAAAGTCATCACTTTAGATAGCTTCAAAAATGAAAGCAGAGAAATTAATGTAGAAGGAATGTATGGGTCATTTATGATGGCTATATATCACTTCTAATATCACAAATGCTGGGCTATTAAATACAGTTGTTAAGAAACAACAAATATCCTACTTATGGATATCTGAGCTGTAACTGTGTTCTTAAAACAAAATAAAAAAGAGAATAGAATTAGGTTTTGCTAAGATCACACAGAAACGGGTGAATTCAGGTGAAAAAGGATCGATTCTTGAGAGAAGAACCTTTTCTGAAGTTTGTGTTTCATAGGCCACAGAGAACTTTTACAAGTGGGTTGTGGGGAATAGTTTTGAGAGTAAATATAGAACTGAAATTTTCAGGAAGAAATTAATGTGGATGCTTTCTACTGGATCATACTTTCCAAACTTGTAACAAATGGTTCAAGGAAATCCCTAAGGACATCAAAGATTATGATTAGAATCTTTAAGGTAGAACAAGTATTATGAGAAAGAAGAATTAGACTGAACGAGTTATAAACTTAGGAAACAAATTGCTTGCTAGAAATGGAAAGGCATTTGACAGGAGCATATAAGAATTTAGAACTCTCAATTTTCTATTACCGTGGTAAACTGGTCTTTTAAAGGGAATTATATGCAATTGAAGTGTGACTTAAGGAAAAAATATTGGTATGCTTTGCTATAATTGTGTTTAATATCTAGTCCTTGTCATGACATTTTAAGGAGGACTCAGATAAACTAGAACAAACTCAGAGGTGAATGAGGCTCATCAGGCACTTTGAATTATAGTACAATGGCTCAACAGAATTGAGAATATCCAACTTTGAAAAGATTAAGAAACTATTTGATAGACTCCTTTAAATATATGTAAGAATATCACATAGAAACTGAAGACCAGTTTTGCTTAATCCAGAGCGCAAGAAACAGAATAACGGATCTGCCTTCCTGTAATTCAACATAGGAGAGTAGATGATAACTGAATGTTAGAAAAATATTTTCAAATAGTAATAGCATTTAGACTCTTGAACTACTTATCCAAAAGATGATGTTTCCTGATTTTTTTATGTGTTCAAGTGGAGGCTAAGCAACTATTGATTCTGAGTTTGGATTCCTGCATTTAACAAGAGCTTGGACTGAATGGTCCAAGACTCTGTAAGTGTATGATTCTATTCTTATTTGTAAAGTCAAAAATTGGGAATCAAAACTATTAAAGTTGAGAATACAGCTGATGAGGTAGTATGTAGCACAAGAGAAAAGTTTTTCATTATAGCCATAATCAAAAAAAATAATTCTTGGGTTTTTTTCTCCAAAATAAAGAATCTATCAAAATAAAAAGAGACTTAATAATTGCATAACTTCATCTTGACTACAGAATGTATATACTACTAAAACTCTTGCTTTTAAGACCAATAACTAGGTGAAACCATGCACTATTATCGGATAACAATTTTTGAACCAAGGTTTGACTGCTGTAGTGTTTCCAGCTGCTTCTGTACTGCTGGGTTGCAATTGTGGCCATGTGATCTTCATTTTCAACATTCCATGGCAGTTTCCCAGCCAATCTTGCAATCCCTGGCTCCCTCCCTGACCCAGAAACAGAGAAGGGAAGGGAGGGGAGGGGAAGGGAGGCAAGATGAAGCAAGGAGAGACTAAGAGAGGTGAGGCAAGGGGAGGAAAGCAAGGCAAGATTTCCAATACTCCTGCAAGATTCACACAAGGAAACTCAATGGGAAATCAGGTTGGAAGTTGGAAGTCACTCCTGCTTCCACTGTTTTTTTTTGGCCTGCCTTTGGTCATTCTATTTTTCTATTTGGGTAGAGAAAAATTGCTGAAACTAAGATCCAGCACATCTAGTATCTTCAGAATTACAGATTCAGAAGATGGGATAATGGATAACAATTTCTCTGTCAGATTACAGAGAGAGACCGAAACGGATGAAATCAAGTCTCTACCAGAAAACAACTTTAATGAGCTTGGGAACTATGATGTGCCAGAATTGCATACTGACAACTTATTTCATTTCTATGCAAAATATATTAGATACTAGAATTAAAATTATTCAGAGAATTAACAGAAGCATGAGATATGCTGATCATATTTTCACAGATGGAAGCAAAAAGAATTAAATAATCTTTTGTTGAAAATGAAGAGAGGTCCATATTTTGTCACTTGCTCAATAGGCAAAACAAAAGTAATAGTAGAAATAATAATAGACTATCTTCCTATGATCAGAAGCATAGTGACTGTAGCCATGAAATACAGAAATGGTTGCTATTTCGAAAACTAAATAAGACAAATTTAGTCTATTGAAATGCAGAGACATCATACTGATAACAATGGTACATATTGTCAAGGTCACAAATTATCCCATTTGTTACATATGACTATGACAGACTGAAGGAAAAAGTAAGTCATTTTTTGTCTGATAGATTCTTCTACAAAATAATGAGACAAAACTTGGATTGTAAAGTTAGGAAGAACTATATGACCTATCTGTTCTTCGGGCAAAATTCTTGGCAAAAACCTGCAAGCAGATCCAGCCAGCCAACAATATATAAAACAATTAATTGTTTAAGCAGACATGTTCTCACCCAGCAATGGAATGTATCAAAAACAGTCAGAAAGACTTCCGACAACAGAAAATTAGGTATTTGTTTTGGAGCATCTGCATTAATAAAGGCAAAAGATACTGTGGAAGTTTTTGCTACTCACCTGCTTTACACAATTCCAAAGGAATGTTTTGCTTTTGAGCAGGAGAACAAATTAGTCAAAGGAAATGAAAATAAAATTGCCAAGGTTAGTTCCACTTAAAAAGCCAATTGTTCACTTGCCATCAGTTATATTAAAGAATTGTTTTATTTTTCTGACAATTCTAGGATGTTGATCAGAATTTTGCACCTTTATTTGAAATTAAACAAATACATGGAAAAAATGTTCAAGTTAATTACTATGAAAAAGGGAAAAATATTCTACCTGTCAGTATCTTTCCATATTTATTATAATAGAATGTCAGTTGGTTTCCAGGAAACCAAACAAGCATTTTGTTGTCTCTGTTCAACTTGCAGTTAGACTTCGAAAACAAAAGATGTTATATAGAGTGATTCTCTTACATTTATCTACATTTGTATGTGGGGAATGTATAGATGACATGAATACACAAGCTTAACTCCAAATATTTACACCTGTTATTTTGAAAATAAAAATGGATAATAATTTTCTCTTTCTTTCTTTCTTTCTTTCTTTCTTTCTTTCTTTCTTTCTTTCTTTCTTTCTTTCTTTCTTTCTTTCT
>JANHFL010000575.1:202777-220386 GCA_032468155.1 Oxyrhabdium leporinum
GGAAGCGATGTCATTGCTAAGAGTCAATATCAACCCGATAGCACATAATCAATTAATAAGCTAAAATGACAAAACAATCAATTACATTTTAACCTAGCAAATTCTACAAACCCATTTTTATGATTAATTCTGGAAGTCATATAAACTCAGAATCTTCATAATTGAATAAATCATGGTAATAATGTAATTATAGGTTAATGTTGTAAAAATATGCCCATTGCATTTTTTTACTTGTTAGAGATTTAGCAAATCCACACTTGGATTATTCTAAGAGTATCTAAGGGTATGCCTTCTAAATCTGGAATATGAACTTAACATAGTACTGAACAAGTGGTATGCAAGACTAAAGTTCTGGCCATTACAGAGCTCCACAAGTGGTACTCAAGACAAAAATTCTGGCCATCTCAGAGCCCCTGCAGTCATGGAATCATGATTCAAGTGCCAGAATTTATGACTTTTGCAGCATTCTTTGGTTCACACAATCACAATCTGCTACCTTCCCTTTCCACAAACAAAATCAATTGGGAAGTCAGAAGTCATAGTCATCTGAGGTCATTACTTAATGACCCACTGATTCTTGGATCAGATTCATATGTTGGCTTAACATGTTGTCTAAATCTATTTTGTGATAGTTCAATAATACTTAACATGGTTAGTATATTAATGAGCCCATATAATTGTGACATTCAACTATCTATAGTTAACCAAGCCATGGCTTAACACAATACCAGATTTCGATTTCTATAATGACCAAAATCTGGAAGGTCCCACCAATAGATTTGACATTGAATCAATTTGTTTAAAATTTGTCTGCAGGATTGATATCTATTCTAATTAAACAGCACAGCAGGATATGATGTCTAAAGAAAATTGAATTGTTTGGACGATTGTCTAATCTAAGTCAGAATTGCAGAAATATGGCCATTACTATAAAAAGGGCCAAATTTTAATTATTTTTCAGCAGTATAGAAAAATACAAGAATCAGATTAAAAAAGCAGGATTTGTAATGTCTCTTGTCTTCTCTATCTCATAAACATGAAGGGGACCAAGAGAGAGGATATGTAGGCAAGTAGTCAGGGCTGGCCAAATGATAGGAAGGCACACCATGTTTTAAATCTGAGTTACCATGACTCCCAGATGCTAGAACAACAACCCACCAAAAGCTCAAGGGCAGCTCACAGCAAGCTGAGCATGTTGACATTCAGATGTGGCTCACTAATTTCTCTTTATGTTCTCCATAAATTCAGCTTGTTGTAATTACTGTCTGTAAAATTAATGAAATTTAAGCTGTTCAACAAAAGAAATATCAATCTGTAGATTTTGATTCGGTCAAAGAGACCTCCATTTATCACAAGTACATTTCATGCAAGGCAGAAATTTGGCCTTTCATTTCTAACAGCTGGAATTCCTTCAAGTAGCATTTCAGAAACTCAGAAATGCTTCATTTCTACAGTTTGCAAATGCAATCAAAGAAAGAGAACAGGAGAGAGAAAAAGCAAGGAAGCTTTGAGAAAACTATTGCTTCACTGAAAATCTTTTTGTTTATGTACATAATGAATGCACAATATTTTCTATCAGTCAGGGAAGTAAAGCTATATAGCAGACAACTATACTATATTATACCTAACTTCCCTTTCCCAGACAGTCTTTATTGGCATTGTTAGAAATGAATAGCCCTCTTAAAAATAAACCTAAAATTAAAGAAAAAAATGTTCTGCTATATTTTGAAAAGTCACTATTATCCTTCTTTAATTTTGTTATTTATGTATTTATTCAACTTGGGCATTGCCTGACTCCAAAGGGTCACAGCATAAAAACAAACAGCAATATACAATCAAGTAAATAAACAATACACAGATGATAGAGCCAACAGCAACATACATAAGGAGTAGGGGGCTCTAACTAACATACCCCAGCCAAAATCTGGGAGAAGACCCAGATCTTTAAGACTAGAAGGCCTTTAAGCCCACCTGGATCCCAGAGGGAACCTTATTCAAAATGGCAAGTATCACAATAGAGGAGGCAAGCTTCCAGCATTCTGATAGATGATATTGCTTGATCAGAGGAATCCAGAGCATGCCAACACCATTGGTTCAAATTGCATGGACTGCTACTGTGGGAGACAAGAGGCCCTATGCCTTGTAGGGCTTTATGGTTCATATTATAGGAGTATCACTTGAGCATATTAAGATATGCCATACTGCTGCATTTTGAGCCAATTAAAGCTTTGTGTGATCTTTAAGGGCATTCCCAAGCTGGTCATTAAGCAAGGTCTACTTGTAAACAAGATAAATAATGTGGTGGGTTTTTTTTTCATATTCAGCCTGTAACAACTACATTTCTTTCTCCAAGCAAACAAAGGTTTTATTTTAGAAGTGGTTCATATTTTTAAAGTAAAAGAAAGGAAGCATATACAGTATAGATCTCCTTATATATATATTTTAAAAAACTGGGGTAGCTCCCACAGAGAATCTGTTCCATATGCCATATGGGTGAAATGTTGAATCTGAGCTAATTCTGGTAATAGTTAGACAAGATGTCACAGCTATCAACATGCCATATTGTTTAGCCATCCTTCAATATAAGATCTTACCACCAACTCTAAGTAGAATGTCAAAGGCAGGCCCATATAAAGGGATAATTGCTCAGGAGGGGCCCTTCAGAAGTAGCTAGTGTATGATTCCTCACACCCTTCACTGTACTACAACACTGTCTCACAGGTACAGCTATTGCAAATTAGACTTTGAAGATTTCTGGCAGTTTTCTGTTTGGACAATAATAAATAAGCACTGAGTTTACAAAATTATGGACTGTCATTAGATACAGTATTTATTATCTGATTCAAGCATATATATGATGAATAATTGATGGAAAGGACCTCTATCTTACTCTTTTCAATTGGGAAGTACAGACTTTTTCAACTGAAAATGCCAGAGATTAAATATGGAGCATTTATTATGCAAAATATGCCCTTCCTTTACAAGCACTGATAACATGAGCCACATAAGTTTATAAAAAAAGTCAAGACACCTTAGGTTTTCCAGCTAATATAGCTTTATTTTATCTGTATCCAGTCTCCATCTGATAAGAGATGGATTAAATCAGGAGTCTGAAACTGTTATTTTACCCTTTGAAAATAAGGGGAGGGTTGACAGGAAATTCAAATGATATCTGGGAAATAAATGTTTTTGATGAAAGGGATTAAGTACAGTCTTTTTTTAAAAGAGGAAACTTCTCTTTACCCATTTGATTGAATTTTACTCATCTTAACCTGACAGAAAGCCAAGCTCCATGTGAATCATCACATTTAAGTGATACAAGAAATAGCCCTGAAACATTGACTATCCAAAAGGAAATTCAGTAGTTTTATTAGCTGTAAATTAATCCAGTATTATATTTGGCTGCTGATATCTTACTGAACAATACTGAAATGCATATATATATTACAGCACATTTGTTCCTATTTTTCACAACCCATTATATGTATATCTTTCTAACAAACCTTTTTATGAACCTCTTATGCTTTCAAGAATCCTCAAATGTGTACTTTCCTGATCTGGATTCAAACTAAAAGTTGTCCTTAAATCAACTGGACCGACATAAAAATGATCATGTAATATTCTTCTAATCCATTTAATTATCTTTTTCCATTTAAACTGGGTGAATGGCTATTGAAAATGCCTTCAAAAATAAACAGCTATTATTTTAAAATGTCAAATGTTAAAATGTTACTAATTCTTCACAATTTTAATGGATATTTTAATTGTTTTTCCCCTGGTTTTAAGCTTTACTTTGCTTTTTCTGTTGTTTTGTTCTTACATTTAGTTTTTATAAATCAGAATAAAAGAGTAGTAGTTTAAAAGCTACAAATAAATAAAGACCTGTTTTTTAAATATTATAGCTGAGATCGCCATGTAATTACGTACATGCCTACTTTTAAGTAATTTCACGAAATGAACAGATAACAAATGTAAATGATTGCACAAAGAGCTTTATATTCCACCTATGATCAATAACGTCCACCACTGATCTTACCTTAGGTCAAATATTCTTCACAGAAATAAAATTTTCCATTTCTGTTCTATAACCTTTCAGGTCAGAATAAGCACACCAAAGTCAGTATAAAAAGATATGCAGGTTTCATTTCTCATTTTTATATTTCAGGTAAAGTGGTATCAGCAACTCCTTGATTGTCAGTTGTAAATACTGACCTTGTCCTGCTTTTTCTTATTAGTCAAAATATAAAATAATACTCATCATCCTGTCATTGTCCAGTATTTCATCAACATACCTTAACAACAGCATCCAGAACAACACTAAAACAAAACAGAATGTCTCCAGTCTTCAGCAAGGCTGAGCAGGCACTGTCTTGCAAGACGAACATAGATGAAGAGTCAAGTCTTCTCCTTTATCCTTTTAGAAGGACAAAGGTTTCTCTGGTAAGACAGTATCAGCCTGATAACACCTATCCCTGTGAAATGTGCATGTGAACAAGTTAATGGAATTCTACTCCAAGGCAGTTTTCCATCTCCCACACAAAATAGAGTATGAATGCAATGTTCTCATAAACAAAATTAGCTATCAATACTCATTTTTAATACCAGCTCTTTTTGTTCTTTGGAATAGGAATATATCCGGTCATCTAATCATTATTACAGAATAGGCAATATTCAGATTACAAATGGCTGGTTACTCATATGCAAACTTATGGCCATGCTTACAAATTTAAAGAGAAATTATACTGAGTTTGAAAAAAAAATTCTGCTACTTTTAAAGGTAGTATTCTGAAAGGTAATCCAAATCGTTAGATACAGTATGTCATTTTTGTTTTATCGTCTCATGAACAAAGGATCTTAAATCTTATGATTGGAAATGGAAGTGGAGATCAATATAATCTGAATCTTATTAAGGCCTATTTTTATATACGTTTACTTAAGACTGGAGGAAGAAACTAACTTGTGCTCTGCCAATGATACTATCTGATACCACAAATGCAAAACATCTACAAGCCCAAATAATAAAAGTCAAGAAGTACAATGAAAAAGTAGGACTGACATTAAAGATAAAGAAGACAAAACTAGTGATAATAGGTAGAACAAACCAGAGTTAGAACAGATAATGAAGGTACTGAGTGGTGGATATCTCCTGCCTTTTAGGATCAACTATCAGCAGAAAAAAACCAAGCAGTTAAGAAATATGCTGCAGAGTAACACAGCTGCCATGAGGCTTTGGAGAAAATATTCAGAGTCTGTGCTGAGTCTATACCTACAAAGATAAAAAATCCTGCTAGTTCTCTCTGAGTTACAGTGGATGTCTATGTCTTTCATGGAGATCCATTTCTGCAAAGCGAGCATCAGACATACTGTATATATTATTCGCACAGAAACATGCAGTCACAAGTCTCAAAACCTTGGGTTTTCACTCTGATCTCTGAAAAATATTATTTTTGAGTCACAATATTCAATATGATAGAAGGAAAAATGGGTCTAATGTGTATTTTATTAAATTAAATTAAAATCAATTTATATTTAGAATTGAATTAAGTTGTTATTTTATAACATTATAATAAATAATGTTCTTTTGTTCCTGCCCCACTTTTTGAAGTACATAGAACTTCAGTTAAAGGCCACTTGCTATTCTTGGCTCCAAAAAAAATTGGATACTTCTGCTGCACTGACACTTCAAATGGAAGCAGACACAAATCATAATGATAGATGCCACCGAGCTAAAATAAGAATCAGTTTCACCCTTACATCAGCAAAATAAATATTGGGAGGGAAATTCCTAAGAACTCTCAGATACTTCAAGAAATATAGTCTACTCATTTTTTGTTTCTTCATTTGGAAGTAAATGGGGGGTTTTTATGCTGATATCATTCTCTGCCAAGCGGGGATCATTTTCTGCTCAATTTTCAAGACAATGTATACACATAAACAAATGTCTAAGCCAAAATGTCAAACACAGCATTTGCCAACAAAACAGGGAAATGAAAACTTCAGTTATGAAGTAACAGACATAAAGATCATTCTCAGAGGAACATCAAGGAGCATATTAATGTGTAGGCAACTTGCTTCCTTTACTACTTTATACAAATTGTACAAAGATGTTTAGATCACTATTTAGCAACTTTTTGGACCAGCAAATTCTTGCATTATGAGGTCTTTCCCATTTCCTCATGATAATTTGTAAATTAATTTAACACTACTTTTTAAAAGGCATGTATGTAGAAGATTAGAATCCTTCTTGAGCCACGGTGGAACAGTGGTTAGAGTGCAGTACTGCAAGCTACTTCTGCTGACTGCCAGTTGCCTGCAATTTGGCAATTCAAATCTCACCAGGCTCAAGGTTGACTCAGTCTTCTATCCTTCTGAGGTGGGTAAAATGAAGGCCCAAATTGTTGGGGGCAATATGCTGACTCTGTAAAGCGCTTAGAGAGGGCTGTAAAGCACTGTGAAGTCTTTACAGTCTAAGTGCTATTGCTATTGATCATGAATGTGATCATGCTTGTTAATTAATTGGGAAATTAGTCTAAAGAAAGCTACTGCACAACAAATAAACTTCATGCAAGCTAGTAAAAGATATCATACTGTATTATGAGAGGAATTGCCATGAGGCTGCAATATTTCAACTAAATGTCTGTTGGAGTGAATTATTAAACTAAAGAATAGAATTGGTAGTAGCTAATTGCCGATAGAGTTTGAAAAAAATGAAGGACCAATGGTACTTTATATCAGTTGGATAAATTTGCCAGCCAATTCTCTTCTTTCTGATGGGCTGTTCCGCACTGCGTACCAACCGCAGGCTGGAGACCCTAAACTGTGTTTAGAAGATAGAAACAGATAATATCATCTTCAAGACAGACCTGTCCCACTGAGAAAACAGCCTGAGCTTATCTTTTCCTTCCTTCAAGTTTTAAAATGATGTTTTCTGGCAGAAACCATGTTGTGCAGTTTTCCTGTGGCACTTTATATCAAAATAAGGTTAGGTTCAGGTTGCTACTTTGCTTCTATTAGTCATGAGGTTGCTGCAGATCAATCCCCCCCCCCCAAAAAAAATCCAATTTCTGGGTAGTAATTCTCAGGGCCATTCGACTTTCAGTACTTGGAGAATCAAGGCTCTCCAGCTGTGTAAAAGCATTTCTCTTACTTTTCTTGCCAACCATACCAAATTTAGCACAGGTCCCTGGACTGCTATGACTTGGGGATTAATAGGAGAAATGTGTCAGGGAAATGGTTCTTTAGCTACCCACTTCTTGGGTAAAGCTGTGCATTCAGCCCTGCTGGAGTAGGCATAGCACCAGGATTGGATACTTTGACATGTTTGACAACTTCCCAACTGCACCCCAAACTATGGTGTAAGGGAAATGTCTACCTCCAATGGGAAGGAAGTATTTTTATTGGAGGGGCAACAGGGAGGCAGTGGGTTTTCTTCTATCAGTTCTCTGATTCTATGGAGGGTGGGGGGGTAAGAGAAGGAAATGGAAAAAGACCTTCAGTAGGCAACTTGCAGCAATAAAGCTACACTCCTATAGTTTAGGCATTAAAGCACCCATTCCATTTTTGGAGGACTGATGTGTCATAATGCTGTCCTATATTAGATTAAAGATGGCTCCAGGGCTGACATGTTGTGATGTATATTGTGTAGTAGGGAAGGATATCTTTACTGCAAGGGGTGGGGAGGCTGTTTTAGAGTCACTTCCAAATGCTTTTTCTTTCTAATCTAGAGCCCCACAATAAAGCCAACTTCTTCTAGCTGCTTAGGGACACTGCCAAGCTGCAAGGGAATGGTTGGCTTTACTACAACGACTGATGGATGTTCAGCCTCTGCTCTTGTGCAGTAAAGCATAAGGAAATTGGATTCAAGCTGTAAAAATAGGTGACATAAACAAAACATATGGTTTTTAGTTTAGGACATTTTTGGCACAGAGCTGTTGATTAAATATGTTAGTTTATATATGGCTAAAAAAAACCCTCATAGACTTTACTGAGGTTACTTAAAGAAGCAGAATGAAACAACAGTCATGGCTTCTATTCATTTCAACAGTCCACTTCGTTGGATATTTTTGTGGTGACGTATCCACTTGTCTATTTCCCTTCACTGTTTACTCTGGAAGGACGGTGTGTTATTTTAAAAGAAATGAAGAAGAAAATCAGACAGCAAAGGAAACCAGTAAGTGCTCTGTGGCCTGAAAGCCCAGGCCTAATACAGTCCCCAGTGTTAAAACATAAGCATTGTATATCACATCATTTTAAGTAATTGTTAACATAAATGTTGATCGATTGTGGGTTTGCTTTTAATGACTTCTGTTGACAAAATGATTCTTTGACAGCTGGTAAAATTTTGTTACGAATTCTGACACTGTGTACCATTGGATGAGATCAGGAAAAAGCAGAGGAGGTAACTGGCATATATTTAGCATAAATGTGCTATCTTTAATAATCTTTTCTGATGGAAGGGCAAGTGCCAATCCAATACACATAATAAAAAATAATAACCAGCAAGTTAATTTTAAGTTTATTCAGAATGTACTACTTTGTCTCTGCATTTTCATCCACATGACTAAATTACCTTTGCTAAAATCCCATGGGAGTGACCTTAAAGCACAAATATACTAAACAAAGGACTCTCTAGAGTAAGATATGCATATCTCTTCCTTTCAGATATGGTTAGAAGCGTGTGGAATTCAAGTCAAACTCACACTTCTCCTTTCACAAAAAAGATCAACCATTATTATACCGAATTTTGTTGACATCAGTGTTGGTGGCAGTCCTGGTTATCTAGCAAACCCCAAGCTGGGGTTAGTAATATTAAGATTAAATTAGTGAGTATGGTCAAGGGCCTTGCAATTTGGGGATTGCAAGGGCCTTGCAATTTCTCAATTATAATTCAATAAACATTTTTCAGGAGGAAAAGAGGTCCCCTCCAACTGTCCATTCAACAATGCTGAATTCAAATGCTGCACTAAGGCTTGTCGAGGCTAGCTGAGGAAGTCATATTGATTTGTTCAAACAAAAAAATAATTCATATACGATGGCTTACAAATGACAAAGGACAGTAGCATTTGGAGCAAAGTGTAATGATGTCAAAATCACAACATGTATGTCATCATGCAGATGTCACTCTTATATATTTGCATCCAGTGCTTGTCATAAGTACATATAAGACATGGCAATTGCACGATGATACTGTTGAACATCATGTTTCATGTTTTAACTTGCTTGCCTTACCTAAGGAGTTCTGTAATAACAGATTGCTTCATGGTATAACAATTGCAAACCATCTCTGTTTTTATTCTCCCTATTCAATTCTCATTTGTTACCTCATGCCATGGGGTGACCTGATTTCCAAGAAAACCTCTAGGAACCCTTCTCCTAGAAAAGGGGTGTCAAACTCAAGGCCCGGGGCCAGATCCAGCCCGTGGGGTGCTTAAATCTAGCCTGTGGGGTCGCCCTGGAAACAGGGAAGGACTGGCCCGCAGTGCCTCTGCCAGAAAAAATGGAGCTCAGGAGGGCCTTGCACAGCCTGCCCAGGTTCCATTTTTGGCTGCGATGGCCTCCTGCATGCATCCCTCTGCCAGTGAAAATGGGTGCTGGTAGAGGGGTGCAGGAGGCCGTTACGTCCAAAGATGGGGGGGCGCATGCAGCCTCCTCAGGCTCTATTTTTGCTGGCAGAGGGCTTCACCCACCCTGGCCACGCTCCCCACGCTCCCCCAAGGTCCAATACAATCCTGATGCGCCCCTCAATAAACTTGAGTTTAACACCCCTGTCCTAGAAGAAAGACTCATTTTCTCCTAGAGGAAGACAGGCAGTCCTTGACTTATGACCTCAATTGAGCCCAAAATTTCTCTTGCTAAGTGAGACATTTGTTAGGTGAATTTTGCTCCATTTAATGACCTTTCTTAACAGTTGTTAAGTGCCTCATTGCAGTTGTTAAGTTAGTAACATGGTTGTTAAGTGAATCTGGCTTCCCCATTGACTCTGCTTGTCAGAAAGTTGCAAAAGGTGGGATACTGCAACTGTTGTAAATAGGAACCATTTGCCAAGCATCCAAATTTTGATCACATAGCGATGCTGCAGCAGTTGTAAGTGTGAAAAATGGTCACAAGTCACTTTTTTCAGTTCCGTTGTAACTTTGAACAGTCATTAAAAGAACTGTTGTAAGTCAAGGACTACTTGTCCTCACGCCCATCCCCAATTCCTTTAGCTATAGCATGCAGAGCCACCGACTAAACCAATACATTAAAACATCCAACGTTCTTGAGAAGAACTCAGTGTGTAAGTAGGCCAACTCCAACTAGAGAACGGGCAGTTGTGGTTCTGAACAGATAATAACAATTTATGTTATTTTAGTAAATGTATTTGCTGCTTATATTACCTCAGGTTAACTCTGGGCAGCTTAGTGTTAAAAAGGATAAAAATCTACAAAACATGTATATAATACAAATAAAATACTATAAAAGTACAAAAATGAGGCAGGAAGGAGTAGGATGAGCAGAGTGGAAGTGGGATCTCTTACAATCTTTCAATCATCTCCAATGTGATGCTCCCCCATTGAAGTCTCCGGCCAACTGGCAGAGTCAGATTTTCAGGCTCTTATGGAAGGTCAAGAGGGTGGAAGTTGACCTCACTCCTGGGGGCAAGATATTCCAAAGGGCAGGAGCAATGGCAGAGATGGCAGAGAATAATAACACGCTTAAGAAAAAAAGACTTTATATCTATGTATGTTCAAATACTAGAACTGAATGGATGTCAGCAACATCTACATCAGTTACAGGTCAAAGATCAAGTCATGAGACACACATCCATGAGAATTCTACTTTTCAACTCCTCCATTATATGTTCTCTAGGGTCTTCCATCAGAGGCAGCTGCCTCACTCTGCCTTACGGTTGGACTCAGCAGTCTTGAATGGGATTATCCAATGCATTCTAACATTCAGTATGAATTGCTGGCATAAATGTTCCTTTGAGATTATCGTATAGTGGCCTCTTCTGAAGTACATTGGACTGTTTCTTTTGTTGATGAGACTTTCTAAAATTATATCCCAAGTTATACGGTTTTGGCCTGAACCCATTTTAAACAGTGCTTATCTCGTGGCATTCTGAATTGCTATCAGATAACCTTGTGCTCATATACAAACATAACCACTATCAGGCACAAGCAGGCAATCAGGCTAAAAAAAAGAAATAAACACAATGTGAAGGGAATATTAATATTCTCAAGACAATAGTCATTTAGCAACATTAACTTGATGCCCTGAGCAAAAGAATATGAACTTTTACCCTATTGGCACTTTTATGAAAGCTGCAACCAGAGACACCATAGTACGTTCTAGCCCAATATATTTATTCAGTCAGTGATAATTTTTACATTTTGAAATAATCTTTGATATTTCATTATGTTTTTTTCCTTATGCTTTTGGACAGTATTCATTGACAACCACTGAACCTCTATGCAGTCAAGAATTATCACAACTTTCCCAATTTAAAAAAAAACAAAGAATTTCAGTGGGACTTTACAAATCTTATACCCTGCCACAATTTGTTAATCAATGGTTCTCAATCTCTTCTTCACCGTGGGCCCCCTTTAATTAACATGTAGGCAGGAACAGCATATATATGTTGTAGCTTGTCAGTTAAGCTACAACTAAGTAGCTGGCATTGTGTACCGGAATACCTGCATACCAGGTGGATGATTCCACAGAAGGTGGAAAATAACAAAGCTAAATGGGACTTCCAGAAGAAAAGCTGGAGAAGTACCATGGCTTTAAAGGAGGAACTAGAGAGGATGTGGAAAGTAAGGCTAAAATAGCTCCACTGATCAATTTTGATTTCACCAATTTGATTTCAATATACTGCATCCAGCACAGCTACCCAGAACTTGTATTTACAAACCAGGTAAAGCAGAATTCATATTTACTTATTCAGGTTATTTTCAAACACTCAGTTTACTTACTAGCAATATTAATCATTTCAACATTCCCTAGCTTTTGAACATTTGGAGTCCACATTTCCTAACTTTGCAAAAGGAGAATATAAGAAGATAATATCAATTAGCATACAAATTATATTAATATTCAAACAATAAATAAACAAATGATTCAGTTTTGCCATTGCGTACAGCTTTTCTCCAATATTTTATTCTGAACCAGTAGAAGAATCACTGTATTGGGAAGAAAGAACTGACTGACCTCACAAAGATGATAGGGTTTTGTTTTTTTTTCCTTCTTCAAAAAAAAGGGTAAAAAAGACAAGATCTCCATTTATGGACTATAGAAATCCTGCATTCCAATTGGCCTCGCCAGCCCAGTGGCAAGTTTTTTGTAGCGATAAGGCTTGAAACAGGAAGCCATGAGAGGTCAGGAAGGAAGTACTATCAGGCCAGAAAGAACGATTGCAAAGTGAAGAGAGCAGGACAGTTTCTTGTATTCAGGCTGCAGAACAACTGAATCTTTTTTTTTTTTTAAAAAGATAAGCAAAGTTACGAGTCAAAAATCTGCACAGCTGTCCCCATTGAAAATGTATCTCCTCTCTAGTTTTGTTGTTTTGCCTGTGTGGGCTTTGCCAAGACTGCAGCAAAAACATCGTTTCTCCTCTGCTGGCCCTAGGAAGCAAAGCTTCTTGTTTATAGCAATTCAAGTTGACCTTGACCATATTGAAGGAAATGGATTTAATACAAAAATGCTTCCATTATGCCATAGCTAAAAATGAGCAGCTTTTGATGGCACATTTCCCAAAGCCACCTGCATGTTCCTGTCCTCATCCCCTGCTTTAACCTCAGTACAAAGCAGATCACTCAACAAAAGGGAAAGTTGATGGAGGCATGGCATTTGAGGTATAATGTTTTTGCATAAAAGAATAAGAAAACTTATAATGGAACAGCAGAACTATATTTGGCTTCTTCAAATGTCTCTAGAGATTGAATACCATTTGTCAATGGAACCAATGATTACACCCTGTCCATCTCCGCCACAGCTACTCTGGAAGACAGGTTTGATGTTTAAGAGTTGATTTGTGGAATGCACAGGATTAGGGAAAAGTGGGGTGAGTGAAGTTCCTTTTCATGAGCAACTGTGAAGCTACAATCAGACACTCAATATGGTCCCATGATGTGAAGCCATTGAGAGAGATAACTGGATGCTGAGCTTTCCATTCCCATGTGTAAATTTGGTTAAGCACTGCTTAATGTGGAATGGATTTTTTGTTCATTATCAGTCTCCCATTCTTCATTCCCTATGACTGATAAGTATTGTTTCAATTCAGTTTTAATATACTATAGCTAAGAAATCCTTCTACAGGAGTAGTATAATAATTCTATTTCACAAGGTCATTGAATGTTCATTTATAATGAATTAGAATTGGAAAGGCAGTGGTTGTATCAAAAAAAAATCCTATTTTATGGAGACCTTTGAGAAATCTGACAATTCTACGAAGCTAAACAATTATTTATCCACATTCATGATCCCTGATAACACAAGAGCAAGTACAGCCAATCCTTTATATATTTATTTGATTTATTTTAAGGCATATGATTAATGCTCTGGTAGAACAAGAGCCTGTCCTGTCACTAACAAGGAAGCTGCCAATCAGCAGAATCAGGAGCAAAAGGAATGAAAACCACTTCCCAGAGGAATAATCAATAAGAAAAGAACAGTAGAGAAGTGTATATTTCTGGAAACATGCCCAACAGCTGTGAATATGCCAGAAAATATCCATCATTTGATGACTAATATAAAAAACATCAACCATGTGCATCAAAGAAGGAAAACTTTTCATCAACAAGTCAACATGTACATCTCCGATATGAGTGCACCTGCAGGGTCTCAGTATAATTTCCTTAAAATGGTGACAATACCCATCAAATAATATATGAAAGTCATGGCAGGAACAATAACATAACAGGCTTATTCAGGTTTTATGCTTTAAAGCTAGAGCAGACCTTCTGAAGTATACTCCAGCATTCCTGAAAATGAAAAGTACGCTTACACATTCAAATGTTTCCCAGACTCTCTAATATATAAAACCATGGTGTAACTGGGCTTAATTTGAATAGCTAGCTTGGAACATTTAACCACTTTCATCTGTGGCTTAGTTTTAATCTACTTATTAATGGCTTTGTGTGCTATCAGCACTTGGATGGGGACAGTTGGTTTATGTTGATCTTGGTCTTCTGTTGATCTCTGGACATATATATGGACAACAGGAGAATCTGCAGAATCGTATAACTCTAGTTGCCATTTCTTTGTTAGTCTCAGATTTATTTTTAGCTTTTTAACGAAAATGTGAACCCCTTTATCATATTCCTTTGTCAATTGCAGATTGCAATCTTAATGGAAAAATATCAATGCCAGGAATGAATACATGGGTGTTTGTGTATAAAATGTTTGGTGTTTTAGTAGATGAAGGTACAGGAAAAAATCCCACACCAATATTCTGGTTTGGAAAATAGCTTTGGTTGAGTAATATAGTTATTACTGCCAGATACTGGGTGCTACTTATTGCTTCCTTCTGTTTGTAAGAAACTTTCCCCTTATGTATACATGTATACAAGAAGACCATTCTGTATTCATTTAAAAATAAGGCAGGAAAAGAACACATTTTAATCGGCTGCATATTATTACTGCTAAAAACAAGGAAATCCCTGAAAGCTAAATTACTTATTGTTTAAAACTGCTAAATATATGTCTTGCATTTGAGATAATTCCTTTGTTTTACTTACATGTCTTATCTGGGCAGGATCTGTAAACTGTGCATTGCTCTTCAAGTACATGGCAGGAATTTCTCAGACTAAGAGAAGCTCACTGCTGGAGCGAAATGATCACTCTATAGACATTTGCTGGGAACCATATTCTGCACTACGTAATTAAGCTTCAAAGCACAACACAGTTCTACTTACCATTTAGTGATGCAACCATTTGCTGAACTTGCATGCTAGTCACCTGTATACAAGTAACAAAAGAAGCTTTGTATATACATGTATACAAAAGACAATGTCCTTAATAAGTCTGTTTCACACGCTAACTGAAAAACCACATAATGAGCCAAAGCACATTATTGTTACAGCAGCATGTAAATATCAGGTACCTTTACTGAGATATTATTTCAGCCAAAAGTCTGCATGGTGAAATTAACATGAATTCAGTCAGTTATTCTAATGCAGAATCCAAAGAGTGCTCTCAGCTGCCATATATACTTCATTAAAGTAGGAAATGGTACAGATGCATTGTTCTGTAAATATTCAAAGCTTCTCCTTATACTCTAATGAATAGTAAAGCTCTTATAAATAAAAGTACTTTGTGTGCAAGAAATTACTGGGCTGAAATATTTATCTAACTATAGATGATAGGAAAAGTTGGTTCCACAGAATGACAAGGACATATCAACCCTCCGTGTTCATGAATATCTCCAGACCTCTGACCTTGTTCTGCATTAAGTCCTTTTGGGGGACATGATGGAAAGATGGGATGCTCAGTATCTCCTTTGAATCTTTCCTGATGTCAATGTTTTGATTTCAGGAAGCCTGGCCATGAAAGTTGCCAAAATGAGTATTCCAGTATCATCCAAGCAACATCCCCCTCACGGCCTTAAAAACAAAGCTTACCAAACAGCCTTAGGAAAATGTGATCTAGCCTATATTCTTTAGGGTGGTCTTTTGAGATATCTAGTATTTCATAATATTTTGCTGGAGCTTAGCAAAAAAAGCAAACTCTCTGCTCAAGAAACCTACACTTACCTAATCTGTTTTGTTCCGCAAAGATCATGACATCCTGCTTACATGTTTGTTAAAAATAAACTTAAAAACCAGGCCCTTATTTTCATTTCTTTATTATCTGCCTATTGCATTTAATTGCTGGAAGCTATCTGAACCTGGAGAAAAGACATTACAAGTTACAGGAAGCTTAAGAATGACTAGGTTTCCCCATAGTCTTAGAAACTGGGAGAAGTATTAATACAACTAGGTAGTAACACACAACTTTCATGTACAAGAATTGGAAGGCAATCAAAGGAGGAAAATGGATAATAGGAAACCTTTGGCTACTTATTGGTTCATCTCTCACTTTTCCTTTTGCAAATGATAGCTATTGATGAAACATTTTTGTAATTAAAGGTCCTGACCTCTTGTGGTCAATAATAGAAGGATCCTATAGAATCTTTAGAAGTATGTTGTTTAATTTTAATTTTGCTATGCTAGCTGTTTTCCATCTCATGAAGTTGCATTTTGTCTCTCTAAAATTACCCTTGTATTAACATTTAGGTAAATTATTTCATGGTAGACAATCAAGAGCAGTTATACAGCAACCAATGTGAACCATTCTATAAGTGGTGGCATTCTAGTAAAAATTGATGTTATCTCAAAATGAAAATGTAACATATGAGAAAGATAGAAAAGAACAATATACAAAAATGGCATTGCATGAAATGCACTGTTACATGCATTTAAAATGCACTCCATATAAACTGTATTCTGAAATATACTTTCACAAATGTAGTATGTGCATATCTATGGCTTGTTCCTGACTCTCTTCTTTATATAAATACTGTAACATGAGACAGATGTGTTTATTGAGATCAAGATCCTTGATGAATAGATTCAATGCACTGCAGCTAATAAAATTAATAATTGCCATCAGCATTTTTATTAAAGTGAAGGCAGGGGACAGGAGGGACATTCTAAACAATATCTATACATCATCATTTATGCAGTTATTTACAATAATACTCTATGGAGATCAGGTAAGTGAAATGTAAAAAGAGAAGCTAATTAAATTAAGGATTTAAGCTTAAGGATTAAGGTATAAACCTTCTCACACTTTTTTGTACCTCACATTTTAATCCATGGGAAGTTTTAGCAGCTTCTTATCTGCAGATCTGCTTTTGAACTATCACAATGTCTTACAAGTTCCGTACTAGTAAATCAAATTTTTAACATTCTGGTCCATTTCTTACATTGTTTATTTACTGATGAGTACAAACCGTACTATCCAAAATCATACTTCTTACTGCTTCTGAACTCTCACACTGTTCTTACTTTTATTCATTCTTCCCATTCATCCACATAGCACATAAACTATACAGAAATACATTTTATATATTCTATATTTTGGAAATATTTAAAAATGCCCATGGAATTTTGCAAACGAACTACACAAGATTATAAATGTGATAGTATTTTCATTGTTATCCACAAACATTTGTTGTAGTTATAATTAAAAGTCTCCTGACTCCCCCCCCCAAGTATTTTATTTTATACTAGTAATATTTTTCAGATAGCAGTGTAGAACTTATTTTGCTTGGATTCTCACATTAGCTTCATGAAAACTAAAAATTCCATCTCCATTTACAAAGAAGCATTTCAAGTTCCATGACACCTGTTTGCCTTTTCTTTCATTTCGGGATTTTACAATCTACTGCTAAAACTCTTACTATGCTTACATTCCAATACAATGTAATTGTGATTAGGAGTAATGGGGGATTGGCCATTTCTTTATAACACATCTAAACTAGCATTGTTTAAGGCAAGACTTATCAAAGCTAATTAAAAGAAAGATATCAGGTGCCAAAATTCCCCTTTACTTTGTAGAACAGCAAACAAATACAGCCCCCCCCCTCT
>JANHFL010000575.1:221374-234705 GCA_032468155.1 Oxyrhabdium leporinum
CACACACACACACACACACACACACACACACACACACACACACACACGTCTCAAAGTCAGTGAGGATCAACTATTATTGCAGAAGGATGAAACTCCAGAAATCCAATACTGCACAGCATGTGTGGCAAGAGAAATTGTCTAATTGCTCTATGGGTTGATGGCAATTAATGATGAAAGATGAATTAATTTCTTGGTATGTTTAACATATGAAACAATTATCCTTAAAGGACATAAGCAGGTATCATAAATGTAGCGTGTAAGTTATTTGTGATATCACAGTTTTTAATCTACAGGACAGCCCAGGAATCTGTGTACAAAACACGGAAAATAACGTAACATAAATGTTTCCATTTTATTTACTGAAGTTCTTATATTAGCCACTTAGATGGTCTGAAGGCATTTGAAACATGAAAATTAGCTACAGAGGTTGGAAATGTGTGCTCTCCTAATATTGCTAAATATAATTCTTATTCATTCCGAAAGTGTATAGCTAAATGCTGATGGAGATTCTCAGTCATCCAGGTCATGGTTCTCCCAAAGGTGCTTTTTCAAGAGGCATCTGGACTTTCTGTTGTTTTTTGTTTGAAGACATTTCACTTCTCATCCAAGAAGTTTCTTCAGCTCTTTAATTCTTATAAAAATTAAATAATAAGAATTCTATCATTCTTATTGCCCTTTAATGTTTGCCATACTAACAAGGTGAATGGAAGAGAAAAGAGGCAGGTCCACACCCTCTACCTCTGATTTAATTAGCACATTCCACAACTACATTTGTTATCTTAAATTCCATCATGAAAGAAAAATAAGATAAAAGTATAACCAATGCTGTACTTCTCTTTCACTTTTCTTCTGATGTATCTTCTCTTCCTGTGTCTCTTTACAACCTTGTTTTCATACTCCATGGTGAAGAAGATTGTTAGCATGTTCACCTCTGATTCTTCTAATTTCATTGCAACCCAATCATTAGATTGTTAGAAATGTATTTAAGATTACTCAATATGCCTGACAAAAAAATAGAAAACACCAAAGTTTTCTCTACCTGGCCATTGAGTGATACTGAAATTATTGGGATCTCCTTTTGAACAGATCTGCGGGGTTTTCTCTCTTTAAGATCAGTTGGGTCTATCACCACCTGGCTTATGTTTAATAAAGAAGATAATGGAAATATTTTCACATTTATTTGAAACTTTAGATTTATTAACATATTCATGCAAGAGGGGTGCATGTGTGTCTGTGGAAAGGAAGAATATATAGTGCATGAATGGCATCCTTGGACTATTGAAAAAGTGACCCTACAACTTTGGTAAATCTGCAAATCATAACCAAAATCACATTTTTAAGTTCTTAAGGTAAAATAGCTTAATAGAACTTTAATTATTGACATTATTTTGTGTTTATTAACATATTCTTTAAAAAAAACCTTCAGGTTCAGAATCTAACTTGCTTATTTATTTAAACCAATCACTTGTTCAAGATATGAGACACCACATTCTTCTGCATTAATAGAATGGGAAGAAATATTTTTAAAACAGTTTTTCAAAGTAGAAGACAATTCTAATGAAAGATTATAGGTGAATTGTTGGCATTTACCCAATTTTTGGCATTTACAAATGGGGGTGGGGGAGAATGAATGTCCTGGTTTTTATGCATAATCAACCCTCTAGGAATCCTCAACTGTTTAGGCATTAATTAAATCCGATATGAAGACAACCTCAGGAAACTCCTTCCCTGTGGGTTTTTCTTTTAAGTTCAGAGAGCTAGAGATGATATGGAGAATGCAGTTTGTTGGCAAAATGTTTAATAGAAAAGTCCAAAAGTAAAGTGAATAACATCAAAGAGAATGAGACTGAAACATGGAAACATTTTTCCAAAGGAAAAAAAAACAATCTTGCCAACACTGAAAGATAAATTTCAACACACTGTTAATATGGGTCTCTTGATTAGTTTATAACATTATCAGGAACTGATATTCCATATGGAAGTAACTGATATATTAATATTTGTGGAATGACAACCAACTATCCAAGTTGTAGAACCGGGTTATTTTAGTACACTCTTTTGGATGGTTGTGTGAAATTGGAGAAACACTGCCTGAAGATCAAGACATTTTGGAGCAGATTAGCAATGTCCTGCCTCCTCTTTTCCCAAGTTTTCCTATGGCTTTACTCTTTGCTTAATAATTATTGATTTCTAGATTGTTGTTCTTTTTTCCCAGTTTGAAAATAGTCCTCCTTAAATGTCACCTTTCTTAGTTGCTGGGAAGGAGGGGAGGAGGGAGAGAGAAGCTGAGAGAGCACAGATCCGGTATCAGCCACATGCAAGTATTGTTATTTTTCCTGTCATATTTGTTGGGGTACAGCTTTCATTTATTTTTCCTACAGCAAAGCAGGAAAACCAATCTGGAAAGAATAGAGCTCACATGTCATCAACAGCTCCTTGGCTGAAGCGCTTGGCACTGGCTTACCGACAACTTAAAGGCAAGAAGTGGGTGAGGCCCAGCTGCAGTCAACAAGGAACTAGAAAGGGATACTTCAATCTGATTCAGCCTTTACCCACCTCGCCCCCTCTTCCCCTTCCATTACTCTCCCCGGGGACTACTGACTATAATGTCACACAATTGGTTGCTTTCTAGATGCAAGTTTAGGAGGAACTGCCTGCTTTGGGAAAATTCAATTGTGGGATATCTTGAGAGACCACTTGTGAGCCTAGCAGCCTCTCCCAAATTTCCCAAGTATTCTGCAGGATTTCCAGTAAACATCCAAATATTTTAACAAATTCTATCAATTTAAACCTTGCACCTGATAAGTTCAGATAAGAAAAACATTACAGTCCCAACTATCTGCTTCTTGTGATGGAGATTTTTTTTAAAAAGATATGAACAGTTTTTAAAAGTGCTATATTTGTCGGATGGAAATTCTGTGGAAGCCTTAATTACTGTTATGCATTATATGAATTAGCCATTGGGGTATGCTAGCATTCACACTTCCTTACCCTTATATTTGTTCTTCCTTATAATTGTTATGCTTTTATAAAGAACACATAACTTTTCTCATATTTCTAACGCCCTACCCTTCTGTAGATCTCTTCAAAGATTTTTCAGATCTTGGCTTTGGTGCATTGGATGAAAGTACCTTATAGCAGATAACCCTCAAAGAATATCTCTGCAGATGTTTTTCTTCAGAAACTTGGTATTGTATCTTTTAATGTTGTTTTTCAGCAAGGGGAACAACTGTGGACAATAACTTTTCTTTTCACATTTAAGAATGAAGATGAAGCAACTCATAAAATGTCACCCCAAAGATGCAAAGTTCTTCCTTTATAAACAACAAATCATGGGAGTATTGCATGAACTTTGTGGTAAATTTACAGTCTTAATTCTAGAAACTACTTTCAGTGGCGGAAGTGTCCCAAGACAAAGCAAGTATATCCTTCTTTGTAATTTAGGTATTTTACTTTTGGTAAAATGCCTGGGTGATTTCAAACATAGGGTTATTTGAAGTCTTAATTTAATCGGTTAAGAAATAATCCTGTAGTGAATAATTGTATATCAAGACATCTTCCAAAATTTAAAGCAATAATCCATCTGTCCTTTGAGAAATAAAATATGAAGCCAATAACTTGAATTGGGTACCCATTTATATTAGAAAGAAGAAAGAGCCAATCACATTACCTAGAATATTTCCTAAGGAAATTTAATTGGAATGAATAGATTTTTTGGTGTAAGAAAAAGAGTAATTGTATTTATTTCATAGTAGTGTATTTAATGCTGAAACAGATGAGTTGTTCACAAGCAAAATAGTCTACATTTTAATGTAATATATAGACATGTCAGTTTCCAAAGAGATGACTAATATGTGGATTGAAAAATCTTACAAGTACTATATGCAAAGACAGAATGGTATTTTCATTTTTTGACCATAAATGGTTTACAGTAAATTGTAAATAGAGTTGAAACTTTAATGTATTTATACAACAGGGTGCAAGAAGAGGCTCTCTTTTTTTGTCTCATATGGTTTACATGAGTTTTCACCACCCTGGTTCCTCCAGATGTGTTGGACCAATTACTATAAGGCTTTGCAGGAAGAAGAAAAACTTTGTTCCACCTGCCTCGTTGCTGTAGTACAAAATAAACTTTTCTATTCAAAAGTAACTGGAGATTAAAAGTTACAATACTGAAGAAAATATTAATTCTTAACTAGGAATATTTTTTTAAATACTGAACTCAGGTTATATGGAATTTGGAAGAAAAAGTGATGGGAGAGTGAACTCTTTGTTAAATCAGTATCAAGGGAAGAGAAGAAAGATAAACGAGAAATAAAGTGTTCAGATTTTTTTATAAATACTTTCAAAGGCTATTGCATTGTAGAAGCAAGTTGTGTACAAGCAAAAATAAAATCTTGTCAATTGCCACTACCAGTAATAATGTATTATCTAATGTTCACAAATGTGGGCCATTATCAACAATTACAAGTTTGTACCCAAGCATTTTATATATCATGTTATGAATAGCCACATCAACAGTAATTATATTAACAAACATTTTGTTTTTTATGTCATGGGTAGGAATTCCAATAAAATATTATAGCATTGTGAAATGTTCCCTTTTCTGGCTCTGAAATTTTCTATTTCATTACTAGTGTCATACCAAGATGGCGTTTTGCCCTAAGTGAATGCAATAAGAGGGATGTGTCAAAGACGCAAAGAAGCTAATAGCAAGTGAGTAGTTGGATCACTGCTGCCCACAGGCCGATCAATTATTTCACAGGCAGTAGGGCAGCAATGATGGAGGAAAATAATTGTGTCTTCAAATCAGTTCTGATTCCTGCTGACTTCCCCCTTCAGTTTTCATGGCAAGGTTTTTCAGAAATGGAGATTAGACAGAATTAAAACTCAGTTTCCTGGTTTCTAGTTTGATATAGTGGCTAAATAAAACATTAACTACATTATAGAAGCTCTCAGTAATGAAAGATAGGAGCACACAAAAATGATCAAATACACTAGGGCATATCACTGTTTGTTCCACTTCCCTTTTATCTATTTTTAATCTCCTAGCGCATAGATCTCCATAAGGAAGCAATCCATTTCTGGTTCAGAATTGGGAGAAAAAAAAGAACGGTCAAAGATGGATCCATGGGAACCATTCCAGATCTCCTCCCGTGACTTATTTCAGATGCTGATTTGGCAGCCCTGTCACAGACCAACTTCTTTAAACTATTACTAAAGAGTTTCCAGTGACAAGCACAAAGGAGTACACTTTGTTCTCAAATAATGTGTAATTAAAACAATTTACTAGTACTGTGCTTTCAGCAACATTGTACAGAACAAGAAGAGTTTTTAAAATAATACCTCACATAAGCAACAATTTCTTTTTCTAAGCAAAGGAATGGTCCTTAGAAGTTTAGCTAGTTATCTTCAGAGTCCACTTAAAGGCACCCTAACTCTGGAGTCTATCAAATAAAAACATGACAAGGATTAAAGAGTGTGACTATTTTTTTAAAATTCCTTTGAACATCGAGTAGGATTCTTGATTGATTGTGTGGTTGTTGCACCACCATAGCCGCCATCTATTTGTTATCAGGGTTTGTTCTCAGGACTACAAGGCCAGTGGCAGCAAAGACAACTCTGAATCACCTACATTCTATTTTTAGGGGATTAGGACAAGAGCGTCCATTATAGAAGTATCAAAAACATTTAAGTTCAAATACCCCCATTGCCTATAAAAGAAAAGACAAAAGAATCATCTTAACCTCCCCTGCTCTTTTATTTTAACCAACTCAAAGGAAAGCATTTCAGTTTAGTTCTCTGTAGGCAATTATAAAGCACAATTTAGGATGAACAGCATGAGGCTATTCTCTTTATTACTATCAGTGAGATTATGCAAGTCAAAACTGACTTGCATAATCTCTTTTTGAGAGCAATTACCAAGGACAAAAACAGGAATCCAATGTGAATTCTAAGTTAAAAACTGTCCTGTTCTGGAAAGTGGTGTGTGTGTGCATGTGCACATATACAGGAAGCCTGCAAGTGAGTTAAGTAAGGCCCAAAATAGATGTGGTCAAAGCAGAAAGTGGGCATGCTCAGCACAATGCCCACAGTTTGAAGCTACATCCACGTTTAAACCAATGTACTGTGTAATTGATTCTCTCTTCAGAAGTAACACTAAAACTGTAGCGAAGAAAGTTCCAAGGCCAAGGGAAAACTGTCTCATGAACTGGGCTTCATTTCATGGAAATGAATTACTAATGTTGCTAACTCACTCCATTGTTTCCAGCAATGCCCTCTCAAACTTCAGCAATAATTCAGCTATGAAATAAACAGGCCTGATCAGATAGCTGTGAAAATTAGATAAACTACACAATAGCTCAGAAGATATGAACATTTCATCAGGAGCCATATATCGGCTTCTTCCTGATGTTAATTCCATTCATTTTCCCTTTCTTAACACTTTAAACATTAATTTCAGGATTCAGGAAGAACATGAAATATGGACCTTTATAAAACAGGACTCTTTTCTCCAATGCAGTAGATAGAGGTACAAATATGTTGACACAGACTTTTCTAGTTTAACTGCCAACATATTAGAATACTGCTACACTTACTCATATTTGGTTTCCATATTGTGCCACAATTTACTTAAGCATGGTACATTGCAATTAACTGGATTCACACAGAGCTAAGCCCATACCCAACAAATCATATCATGGCTTACCATGCTGTAAATCCAGAAAACTTGTGAAAGAATGTAGATCTCTTTGGAGAGGGACCAATGAACCTTTAGAGGGAAAAATTACTCAGCCTTAAGAAAGTGAGAAAGAAACTCAAAATGATTCAATTTTGATTTTATTTGGTATATTGGAAAGAAACTCTTAATGAGCTATTCAGAGTCTGTTATTCTTCCTTACAATAATAATCCATTGCTCCTTTTATTCTTAACTTTACCTAGTTTGAAGGGCTGACAAAATTATAGTTTCTTCAACAAATCAAAGTTAAGTCTGGTTTAGCATAATTGTGACAAACAGCAAAGACATTAATTCCAGCCTGTAGGTGTTCTAGGGCAGGGGTCACCAACGTTTTTGACCTCAGGGAACACTAAATTCATAATTTTAAATCCCACGGACCACTAATATGATCTGCCTAATGACCAGCTGGGTGGGCGTGACTAGGTGGTCATGTGACTGGGTGGGTGTGGCCAACTCAATGTTACTCACGTTGAGGGGTGCCTTACTGGGCTCTACTTGCCCCTTTCCTTCCAGCCATTCTTCACCTGCCCTCACTGAAGACTACAAGTATAGGCTTTCCATGCAGAAGGAAGACCTGTGGGAGTGCAAGGCCAGGTACTGGCGCCTGGAGGCTCAGCGGGCTGAGATGGCCAGCCAGTTCTAGGCCATGATGCAGTCCCACTGGAACAAGGCCCTTCAGCTCTTCGTCACCAGTGGCACTTTCCTCCAGCCTTCGCCCAAAGTCCCACACCGAGAGGCTGAAGCAGATCCCAAGTCAGAATTTTTGCCCCCCTCTGACCCACACAAAAAGACCCCAAAGGGGGAGACTCTCTGTAGCAACACAAACATTCATTGTACGTATCTGGCCCAGGGGCCATAGTTTGAGGACTCCTGAGTTAGTGCAATATAAAAAATGCAAATAATTATTCTGCGGACCACCAAAGTTTTCTCACGGACCACCAGTGATCCATGGACCACTGGTTGGTGACCACTGTTCTAGGGAATAGAGAGAACTTTTGTATATTCTTACCTCTGTAAAATTACCACCAGATCTGTAATTTTTTTTCTTACCTTTTTCTTCCAAGGCAGTTAAAATAGCTAACAACAATAACAAAACTATTTTTTTCATTTAAATTAAAACGTTAAGAAAATAAGTTTTGGCTCTTTTTTTTTTTAGAATAGTGGAAGCTAAAGCTACCCATAGAACTAATTTCCATAGTTTAGCAGTAAAATAAATTCCTATATTTTCTTTTGTTTTGTTATTCAAGGCTAACTTATAACTTGGAGTAGAATACTGCACTGAAATTTCCTTTAAACAACTAAAGTGTAGAGATTTTTTTTCATAAAATATGACACTAACTCTGAATTTAACTAACCTAGATATTTTTGAGATTCAATTTGTGGCATATGAATTTAGGAAAGGTATAAACAAAGCAGAATTCAGAACATTCTGCTGCATATATAAAACCCTGGCATTAATTTTTCAACATTTTTATGAAGTTACTTGATTCAGTTCTTTGTCCACTTAACTCAACTTAAATCTTTCAATGCTTTGCAATCATTGAATCTCTACAAATCTTTCCTTTCCTTTCCTTTCCTTTCCTTAACTTGAACTTGCATCTCACCTGTGCCAGTCCAATACCTTCTTCATTATATCACATATGGTTTCATATATATATACATACATACATACACATATATTGAATGAGGTAAAAATAATAGCAACCTACTGCATTATTTATGTTCTTTTCTACAGGCCTCTTTTCTTCTGCCACTGAGTTGAAAGAGAAACAGCTGATAACCTAAACAAGCATTCTTCCAGAGGTGTTTTATATCTTGTTAAGATATAACAGAGTCTCTAGGACATGCTGTATACTGGAACTTGCTTTACACTATCAAACTTTCCTGATCACTGAGTAAATTTATTCTATTTGCATTTCTTACAAATCTTATCAAAGATAAACAGGTTAAGCAGGCTGGAATTCTATGGGCTTTCTTAAAGTGTACTATGAGGCCCCGATCCAAGGCCCTTTGAAGTAAACAGAACTCTCTCAGCTAACTTCAGTGAACTTTGATGGCAAGCATTGCACATTACGTCAGTGAAAGAATCACTTAGCATAAGAATCTGTTTCAGTGGATTTTTCAAATGTCTTGCATCTGACCATACTGCTTTCTATTAGACTGAAACTAGGAGCAGCAAAGTGAAGACAAGAAACTGGCATGTTCATTGAAAAATATCACCATTTTTGCAGAAATCACTCTACACGAGGAGTGTGAAACTGGCGGCCCATGGGCTGGATGAGTCACACGCAGGCCACACCTACCCCAGCTCCGCGAATGGGAAAAAGGTCACAAAACGTCACGTGATGGCAACATGACACAGCGAGTTTGACACCTGTGCTCTACCCGCAGCCTCAGTAGTATAAAATATGTGAAAGGAGATTACTGAAAAGAAACATCAAATTACATGTAGTTCTTGACTTACAACCACAATTGACCCCAAAGTTTCTGTTGTGAGACAGTTATTAAGTGATTTTTGCTCCATTTTACCACCTTTCTTGCCACAGTTGTTAAGTGAATCATTGCAGTTGTTAAGTTAATTTGATTTCCCCATTAGCTTTGCTTGTCAGAAGGCCACAAAAGGGGATCACATGACCCCGACATGTTGCAACCATCAAAATATGAGTCAATTGCCCAGAGTTCAAATTCTGATCACATGACCATGGGGATACTGCAATGGTCATAAGTGTGAAAAATGGTCATAAGTTACTTTTTCAGCGTCATTGTAACTTTGAACAGTCACTAAATGAACTATTGTAAGTGGAAGATTACTTGTACATAAAATATTTTGAGGTATTATATCTCTTGCTTCCTGAAAACCAATGACTTGCTATTATCAGCTGTGAGATGGGCCATAAGGTGAGCTGGGCTAGAAGCCCAGGATCCAGTGCAGTGAGAACAATGCATTTTGTCAACTCAAATGGCAAAAGTGAACAAGTTCCGACACTCATGCTAGCTTCTGCTAATGCATTTCCTGTTAAAGTGTCTGACTAAAACAATCTGGGAGCATACATATTCAGGTTTTGGCATAACCAATGTGCAACAACTGAGTAATGACAAGATTGGGCTTGCACACCACGCTAAAGCAGAACGTGGTCTGCACAGTCTTTCCTTATTGTACAAATTGTAATAAGTAAACTATGGTTTACAACTTAGCCTGATTTGTAAATACATGAAATTGTGGTTTATTCAGTAATTCATGGCTAAACAGATTATGTGTGACCATAATCTATTTTTTCTTTTTTCATTTGTTTAGTTTTAATGTCGTTATTGCTATGTATTTTGATAGTCTGTTTATATTTTATAATCCTCTCAATCGGTGTTTTTAAACTTGACTACTTTAAGATGTGTATATTTAAATTCCTAGAGTTCCCCAGCCAGCAGAATTCCCCTAGTCACTAGTGGCTGGGGAATTTCCCTGGTGGCTGGGGAACTTGGGAGTTGAAGTCCTCAAATCTTAAAATTGAAATTTTTGAAAAACACTGTTCTAAATCAAAGAATAAAGTTTGGGAAGTGAAACAGCATATAATAAAGACCTCTGAACAGCATCTGACTTGGGAAACTGATTTAAATTGCCCCTTCCTTGCAGCATTTTACTCTGCTCACCATCATGTTGGCTAAACTGAACTGGTAAGATAGGGAAACAAACTCACTTTTCACTCTCTTCCAGGGCCTGGGGCTCTGCCCAAAGTCTAGTCCTTTTGCTAAAGGACATCCTCTGCAAACATGGTCAGGTTGGTTAAGAACTTGCCTTGTCTGCATGTATGAACTTCTTAGCTATGAAAATGTTACAGGTTACATGATCATTTTTCAACAGTGGAGTATTCGACCTGCCAAAGGAGAAACAGTAGAGATTGAGGTGAATGTTATAAAATAGCTGGATTTATACACTGCCCTAAATCATAGTATGTCTTGTGGCTTCCTATGTTGTGTGAATCCAGCCAATTTGTTGCATTTTAGTGTATTCATAAGCAATGGTTTTAAATAAATATGATATAGTGCAATTTGTGAAGCCAATCAGAAAGAAAAACTATCTGGTTTGCCCTGATTACATTTGAAGGGAAAGAAAAAGATTCCTCACTTTAACTTAATCAAGAAGTGAGATTGTGATCCTGAATGATCTGCTATAAACAAAAAGGAAACATTAAGTGAGTAGAATTATATCAATTTGATTAATAAAAATTAATATTCTTTTTGGGAAAGGAGAAAGTCAATTTTAAAAAATGTGCTGGAATTTTGTTCTTAATACAAACTGAGTGGTCAAAGAGAGCAAGGATGGAAGCAGCATCTCCATCCATCGCCTAGCAGGGATCATCCATGAGTGCAACCAATGCAGCTACAATCATGTACCCAAGCCTAAAACCTGACTGAAAATGATCCAGATAATCCATTTCCTCCAGGTTCCTCGAAGTTGCAATGCCTCTAGACTAGATGAAAAATATCCAACATGAAGGGACCCAGCGATAGTTTCTTGAGTAGAGGGTAAACCAGTGTCTCCTTAAAAGGAGTCAGAAATATCCATCTGACAAGAATGAATTCACCAATGCATGGATCTACCCACTTGTAATCTGCCAGGCAACCTTAACCAGACAGCAGAGGCATGCATCTAATACGCAGATAGTGGCATTTACATTCCACATGACCTTGTCCACTTCCTCGAGTCCAGCAGAATCAAAATGGTCCCAGATAACTGGATAAGTCCATTTTTTTGGGACTTGCATCATGCTTGAAATCCAACTATTAATGAATCTGACTGATTTTATGTTCTAAATGCCTTGAAAATTCCTCCATGTGACCCTGGAGATGGAGCTCCTGGTCATCCTTCCCAAGGAGGGTCCAGGTGACCCTAAACAGGGACTCTGAGCAGCATTCTGTGGATCAATAAGACCTGAGAGTTATTGACATTTCACTAGTCATCACCATGAGGTAAACCTTAATAATGACTTTAGCCCACGTTCGGTCAAGTTCATTCTTTGTTTTCCTCTAGTGGCACTCCAGGCATCTATTGATCCTTTTCAACTGTCTTAATTCTTTTATGAACCATGGAGAAACAAGAGTGATATGCCTCAAGAGGTTGCATAGGTGCGATTATGCCTAGAGCTCTGGAAGACTCCCTATTCTAGGCAGTTGCCAGGGCCTCAGCCAGACTAGATCAGCAGGTAGTTTCGTCAGCTCTCTTTGAAACCCAAACAGGTCTATCAGATTCCAGGAGTGGACCAGTTGAGTGGCTGAAAATCTACGTATTATTATGTCCTTATTTTGTTCTGTTAAAAAAAAACAACACTAAACAGAACAACTCCCTAATTTCCAACCATTTGTTTTAAACAATCTTTTAAAAGTGAGGGTGAATTGTGTTCCTATTTATATCCTATTTAACTTCATGAAATCCCAGGAGATGATGCTTCTGCTTGGGAAATCCTTAAAGTAACTGTTAAAGCAATTACTCTGGTGTCCTCGATTTAATCTTTCAAATGTTTAGCACCAGCACTGAGTCATGACAGTTTACTAGGTTGGAAAGGAAAAGAATTGACGTCATCTTAAAATGCCACTGTGTAAATATACTCAATATTTACACGGCAGCCTAGTTTGCTAATCAGACATTATACATACTGGCTCCTTTGCAACAGTGAACTTTGGGAATTTGGCTCCTCAACTTTCAGCTGTGATTAAGAACTAATTTTAAAATGATTCAGGGCACACTTTCTCTCACACAATATATTTAAGTTACTTAGCAAGATGTTTCCTTTATGTTCAAAAGCATCCTTCTAGTAGGAATAATCATTTGGAACACAGTATTCCCAGGGGAGAGATCAGGTAAGGGATGTTTCGCACAAGAGTCTTCAACTGATAGGTAACAAATGGCAATTTAGAGGCTATGGAGCATAAAAATAAGTGTTACCTTTTAACCTTGAACAATTCAGTGTATTTTCTAACAAAATGGGATCACTTAAAGCAGGTGGTACAAAAGCCAGTTTTAAGGTGTTTTGTGTTAACAGGCAAAGCAACAAGGCAACCGCAAAAACATATATTCCTTTTCATATCAGCCTCAAGTTCTTGCACAGTAGTAAAATGAACCTGAATTAAGGCAGGCAATTATTATGATTATGGCTGCATAATGTATCCTATCTCCTGACTAAGAAATTATTGTTATATCATTATCAAAGACAGGCTTTGTATGGCCATGATGAAGACGAGGCAACTCAACTAGCTGCCTTTTTTATGTCTGGCCCAATGTAGGCTGACCTCCCTTATGCAGAGCAGGCAAGTGAAAGAGATTTACAACAATGATTTTGCATAAAGCTCTGAGAATTCTAAGAATCAGACTTTTTTTACTCATCAGACCTTATTTCGTTGAGTTTACTTTTATTGACATTACGCCTAGTACAATGAAATTAAATGCCATCTGTACATTATGATTATAAAAATAAAACACCAACACACATCCTTCACATTCTATACAATTGAACTGAAAACTCCTGATATTGCATTAATATTGCACTATACGGTAGAATTCAATATAGTTACTGCCCTGGGATAGAAGCTGTTTTTCAG
>JANHFL010000579.1:0-16470 GCA_032468155.1 Oxyrhabdium leporinum
TATCTATCTATCTATCTATCTATCTATCTATCTATCTATCTATCTACCTACCTACCTACCTACCTACCTACCTACCTTGAAGGAAGATGCTAAATTGGGGCAAAAAAAAGCATACATTGAATATTGTTCGGGATTATTGCAGAAAAGACATTTCTTCCATGCAATGGTCTCTGGATCTTCTCTAGATCATGGATTCCCAGATCTCGAAGCAAGCGCTGAGTGAGATTGAGGGACGACATAAAGACATTCTGCGACTTGAGAATAGCATCAAAGAGCTTCATGACATGTTTGTGGACATTGCCATGCTGGTAGAAAATCAGGTAACTGACCCTTGGTAGAAGGAGGCTGGAAAAATACCCAAGAAAATTAAAATAACACCTGTTTCAGGGGGAAAATAACATCGTGTGGGACTGAAATGACAGATCCTTACAAGAAGCAGGAAAGGGAGAGGACATTTCCTACCAGTCCACTCAAGGTCTTGACATATTGCCAGTGCTCCTCAAAAAATGTTTAACTGGCATTATCATTTCCAGATCAAGCAAAATATGAATATAAAAAAAAGCAGTGTGTGTTCCCCAAATAAGACTAAGACTTTTTTTTTATAATACACTAGGAGCTTGGGAAGAAAGAGGCATTCAGTGGCATTGTCAATATAAAATAAGGGAGGGCTTAGGCATGGGACAGTGAAATCCAAACAGACTGTTCAGAATATAAAGGTTTAAGAAGACATGCAATGGATGTGATATTGGTCCCAACCTGGGAGACCTGCTTCAGTTATTCAGTCAGTCACAGAAACCCATTAGGTAATTTGGGGATAGTCATTATTTCTCAGTCTAACCCAGTTTCTCAATCTTGGCAACTTTAAGCAACATGCTGAGTAGGGAATTCTGGGAGTTAAAATCCACACATTGTAAAGTTCCCAAGGTTTAGAAACAGTGGCCTAATCCATTATACATGGGGTTACGGGAATAAAATTGGAAAAGGAATACTCCTTCTTGAAGTGTTGGAGAAAAACTGGGGCATAAATTAACTGAAAAAAGAAATAGCTTCAAACTGACTGAATGGATGGCAAAATAGCGAATGAGATTCAATTAAGGTAAGTTTAAGTATGTTTTTGGAATGAAATAATTCTAATTAACACTCCAACACTGGAAGAGATTGGACAGTCATTTGTCTGAAATGGTATAGGGTTTCCTGCCTGACCAGGGAATTGGACTTCCAACTCTGTTATTCTGTTAATTACAGCTGAAAAGACAGTAGAGAGGGCAAATTTAAAATTTGATGAAAGACTTTCCATTTTTAATGTGACAGAACAGACCCACTTGAGTTTATTTAAGCCTAGCTTTGAATGCTATAGCTCATACTATAAAATTTTGTGGCTTACTGATCTGCATTATGATTTGGTTGGCTGTGCATATATAATGGGAGGCTAGAAACATTAGCTGAAGTAACTTGGATATGGTATCAGAGGTAAGATTTATCTACACTTTTGCTTGCTGCATTGCACTATTCTAATGAGTTATACTTTAATTTGAATTTTTTCAAAAGGCTCTTCACACTGGTGATGGTTAATATAATCCTTGTTAGAACCAGTTATAGGTGAGAAGCAGTCTGCTTAATAGTATTTAGGCTTTGATGCCAGTCTTTAAGGGTCTTTTCTTGTTTTTTGCTCACAATGCATTGCTGAGGAGATGGCAATCAAGTCAGTTTATGGTGAGTATATTTTTAGACCATAAACCTAGTTTGGGACAAGGCAGAAAATATAAGGGAATTTATGCTTGATTATTGTGCCTGAAAGTCTGTGGATCTAAAACAAATTCTTACCCAGAGAGGTAAAATGAAGAATTGGAATTTGGGGAGAGAGAGCACGGCTCTGCTATGGAAGAATGGCTGGGTTAGAGAGAAATCCAAGTTGGTTTAGAGACAGGATGGTTGGGAAGCTGTGGGTAACTTTCACAGCCCTTCTCCATAAAACTTTCTAGCATGTTCACATTCTTTCTCTTTCCTTTTTTTTTAACTTCACAGGGTGAAATTGTAGATAATATAGAACTCAACATGATGCATACCATGGACCACATAGAGAAAGCACGTGAGGAAACCAGGAAGGCTTTAAAATATAAGAGTAGGGCACGCAAGGTGAGCCTGTCCTACAGACCTCCAGCTTGGCACTCTCAGCCACTTTGCCAGTTTACACTTTTTGCTTGTGCCTCTCTCTTTGGCTTCTGCCATCTTCTTCCTCTTCAAGGGAGCCATGATTGACCGCATAGAAAGCAATATGGACCAGTCAGTAGGCTTTGTGGAGAGGGCTGTTGCTGACACCAAAAAGGCGGTAAAATTTCAGAGTGAAGCACGAAGGGTGAGAAGAATTATAGGAACCCAGCCCCATTTCACCCGATTTAGACCCTTGTTCCAGTGTTTGTTGAACTCACCTCCTGCAGATATCTTTCTGTCAGCTTTGTGTTTTAGATTCAGACCCAGTTCTTTGTTCCTGCTCTCTTTCTGTACCTCAGCCTACCCTGCAGCCACCTCAAAACCCACCCATGTTGTTAATAAATGTTATTAGTTATTTTTCTCAGTGCAGCTTTGTTTCATGAGTGGTCCTCTTTTGTTCCTTCCCTTCAACATGAAGAAGATCTCTTCTTTCACAGCTCCTTTTAAACTGTTTTAAATGTCTTTGAAGCTTGAGCTTCTCTCAAACGCTACTCCGAATGTCTTCTGCTTTAAGTTGTCTTTTCATTCTGTTATTGTGGCTTACGTGAAGGCTTATCCCTGTTAGTTTTGGTAAGCTATATAGAGGGTATGGCAGATGACTCAATAAACCAACTTCTAGTAAAATTCTCCCTCAACTTTAATAATTATATGGTAGGCAGAGGTTCAGTCAGCTAAGAATGCTTTTGATTTAAGGAGTCAGTAAGTAAAAGATACTGAAAGTTCTGCAGCTGGTAAAAGATGAGGAGGTGTGGTCAGTTCGCTTCCTGCTGTAAGTAAGTCAAAAATTGAAAGTAGTTGAAACCCATTGTTCAGTGTAGTGTCAAAGAACAGTGTGTCGCTTATTTATTTCAATTTATAAGGCCGCTTCTCTCAAATACATGGTTTGAAAGGCTTACAATATTTTTTTAAAAACTATATTAAAAATAAAATGTTTTTATGCTGAGAAAATTACCTGGTTTGGGGGATGTGGCATAAGAAAGCCTAAGAATTACAGGTTTTTTTTTGCATTCACCATGCAAAATGTGTTACATAAATTAAGATTGACATTATGTCCTAACCAGAGTCTGCTAGCACTTTTGTATAGAAAAAAACATTAAAGCAGGTTTGTCCATATTTGTAAACCTGAACTTTGGAAAATGAGTTCATTAAACTCTAAATTGACAATTGCAGGCACTCTGCTGGCCGAGAAAAGGATCCTCTTTACAGCTTTGGTAATTGGCTGAAGAAATAACCGAGACTGGGTTACTGGTAACAAGGCTGTGCAGAGCTTTTGAGTTCTAAGGAAAATGGGTATTTAGGAGCCCATATGAGCATGCAAGCACCTGCGAGTGACTCCTTATCCTTAAATGATTCCAGGAAAAGACTCAACTGCTTTAAAAAACTGCTGAATGGTGCACAATCATGTGCATGCCAGAGCATCTTTTTCCTTTTGATTCCAAAGTCCTGCATAGCTCTAATTAACGCACATTTCTGATTCAGGTGTGCAAGTTTGGACAGCAAGTCCCATTTTAAAGTGAAAACTGGATAAGGATCTGTATTATATTGTATCCTTGGCTGCAGTACGTGTTTGTGTGTCTGTATGTAATATCTAAGGCAAACTTTGTATTGAATTGAGAACCAGATATCTTACAAGTAGCTCTGTCTTAACAATTCTTTAAAAACAAGATAAGGAGGGCATAGAGATCATGGTTTCTGGAATTCTTTCCCACACTTTTAATATTAGTGCTGCTGTGGGCTACAGAACCAGGAGGAAGGGGAGGTTCAAAGGGGAGACTCAGAACCGAGCAGTCAGCAATATTCCTAGAAAATGCCCAACTCCTTCTCCCGTAAGAGCACATTAAGGATTTTTTTCTGAAATATTTTTCCCAGCAGCTTCTAGCCAGATCCAGCCTATTTTTAAAACTTTATCTGGTTTCTCTCTTCATATCAAATTTGATCCCAATCTGTTCAATTTTCAGAATTATCCTGCTGACAGAATCCAGTGTCTCTTTTATACTAATTCTTCACAAAATTCCATTGTATTGGAAAACGATCCAATTTGTAATTTTTATTCTGCTTTACAAATATAAACGGAAGCCACCAAGTCCAAATGAAGCCTCCATCTTATTCCCTGTCATCCTGATCTTTCTGAACCTGCCTAATAATTTAAAATAAAATCAGTCTTGTACAACAGGGATTGTCTGACTGGATGGCTCTGATAACCCAATCTATTCTAAAAACTGAATAGTTGGATGGAGGTTTCTAAAGCCAATGTCACTAGTTGTTCATTTGCACATTCATACCCATCACAATGTAACTTAACGTTTGAACTTTTACTTACAAGATTACTTGCTTCTGTTGAATAGAACTGAACATGTATATATTTGGCAACATATTCAGTGGTGGACCATTTGTTGATTATACATATAGATTATCAATTCTATTAAGTCATAGAAATGCAAGTATCGGTCCTGTGATGGTATGTGGAAATGACTTTGGAAGACAGGAGGAAGATCCACAGCAAGTGGAACTGTTCAATAAAAGGCAGCTTAGCCTGTAGAAGAAATGGGGACATGGCAAACATCTCAGAAAGGACACTTCCTAGTTTCTTGAGTTGTAAAAGCAAGAGGAGAAAAAATGTACTTCCAGACTTGCAAGATTCTGTTAATGTAATCTTACAATGAAGTATAATTAATTCATCTGGATGTGCTTCCTGTCTGATCTACCCAATAGTACTATTGAAGCAATGCTACTTCAATAGTATCAAACAAAGTACATTACTACTAATAATACTATTGAAGTAATACTACAAAGTGCATTAACTCAACCAAATGCTATCCGTCCAATTTGCTCAAACTTTACCTCCCATTTGTTAGCACACTGGTTAAAACTTCCTTTTTTCACTCTTCTAGAAAACAATAATTATCATTGTGATAATAGTAGCCTTGCTGGGAATTGTAGCTCTCATTATTGGACTTTCAGTCGGACTGAGATAAAAGTAACCAACTGGGTTTCTGGCACTGAACCGTAAGTAGCTGGGAAGCTGAATTATTATTTCAGTTCTTGACTGCTTTTTCAGGACTGCTTTTTATTATTTCAGCTCTTCACTGCTTTTTTAGTTTAATCTGTCACTGCCAGCGAAAACTTTTAATGTTTTTCTCTCGGTCTGAAGATCATAATACTTGAGTCAGGGTTGATTGTTTGTTTAATCACAGTACCCAAATGTATCCCTTGGTTTATAAAAAGAACTGCATGTACTCCAATATTGGTCTTTCTACAATGTGTGGAACAAGGGTCTGATGTCCAATTTACACTTTTACATATGTTTCTGAATTTTGGCTTCCCAACACTGGAAAGTGGTAGAAAAGAATGACCAGCTTCATGAATCAAACTAAACCACAGTATGATTTGTGTGGTTTCAGCTTAGTACCACATGCCCTCTCTGCCATTGTTCTTTTAACAAACAATGGCTTAAGTTCATTATACATGAACTAGGTCACCATGGCTTAGTCAACTACTCTTAAAATAAACCTTGCAAATGTTTGATAAGTCTGGAGAAGCTTGAGTTCTTTCACAAATATGATGTATACTTTCTGAATAGGAATCTATTGTATGTTCCTTCACAGAAATAAATTGCATTGGAGGATGGTATTAACAGTGCTACTTGGTCCTCTGATAAAAAAATTACAAGGCCATCTGTAGAAATTAGTTGATTTTTATGTTTGGTTGATCTGTGACATTTTCCCATGGTAATATAGGTCCCTGATAACAGATCAGCTATTTTTCCTCATATTAGTTCCATCACTTCCCCGCACCATTGTTCTCTGAGCACCTCACTCAGAGTGTAACTTTTGTTGTACCTCAAAGGTGATGGTGGTGGTCTCCCATTGCCTTTTTGTAGACTAAAGCTTCAGGGCTAATAAGGAAGGCCATCATGGGAAAAAATAGAATTTTAATTCATTAAGCATACTGATAGCCAGGTAAGGGGATGATTCCTTTCGTGGTCTACCAATCTATAGGAGTTTATATTGATATATGACTAAAATAAAGTGGGCTGCTCTTTCCTTTTTGAGACCTAACTTTTCCCACTTTGTTCCTTTCCATCTTCCAGACATTCCCAAGCTTCTTCTAAGTCAGTAGCAAGATTTCCCTTCTTGAACCTCAATGCCATGGTTTGTGCTTCCCTTCCCTTGCCTGCTTGGATGAAGTATGAATGGTGCTCAGCAGGATGAGTGCACTTGCACCCATGCTTCCTGTTCCAGTTTCATACCTGAAGACCCTAATGTACCTTCCTGCAACCAGAACATCCAGAAATCTCATGGCATTCCAGAGAGGAGTTCCTATCTGATCTACTCCTTATCCATTCCTCCTTTCCTTCCCGATTTACCTGCTGGCTTGAATTCAAGGATTTCTTCTGAAATGATCAACAACACAGTGGAAATGAACCTTAGAAGAATTTGGGGAGCCTTATTGCCTACCTCACTGCTTTAATTTAACCCTTTCAGAAACATTGTACAGATTATTGGACTTGTCAGACAATGTTATTTTCAAAAAGTTCATTTAGAACTAAGACTTAAACCGCTAGGTAACTCCTAATCTTTACCCCATTTTATACTCCACAGGCTGGAGCAAGTTTTGTATTTTTTACAGAAAACATGAGATGATAGCCCAGAGGGAGTCCTTCAATCCACATCAAGTGAGGTAATGGTAGTTATGAACATGACAAATGAGTCTGCAGTCAGTTAAGCTATTATTGGAAGACACAATGGATTTAGGTGAACAAGTAAAATTGAGGCACTCCAGTTGGTGTTCAGTCCATGTTTTAAATCAGGCCAATATCTGTGTTTTGCATTAGAGATGGACTATTAGCACTCACACCCTTGAAGTCTGAGTTGCTTGTGTTTTATTAACTACCCAGCTCAAATGTTTTGATATAGCCATGGATATTCCATGTTTTGGGAACTTAGAACAGGCCTGAGTAAGAAGGAAGACCTATCTTCAAATATTTCAAGTAACAAAGACACTCCTTGGGATATGTGTTACTTCATATTGGACAGCTCCTTTCACTTTTGGAAAGGAGTTATATTTCTAAGGTGCTGCAAACAGTGGTGTATTCAAAGTGTTTTGAATTTGAAATAATCCAGTTTTTAACAGTTGCTCGGAGTGTACTAAAATTGTCTGACCTTGGAACCAAAAATGAATATGTCACCTTGAGGTAGGACCACTTCCAGTACACTTGAAACAGTCCATTTTAACCCAACATGTTTTGTACAGCTCTATTTGCAAAGTTTAATTTCTTTCAAATCAAATACTGGAGGCACAATTGCATCTCATCTCTTTTTCTAATATATAATTGTTTTTATGGTTATCTTTTTGAGGACATGAAGATTAGGGAAATTGGGAACTGGGAGGATTCTTTGTTTTAATATTTTAAATTTTGTACTGACGGTTTCTGGTTGATAAATGTTGCACCCATCACTGAACTTGCTGTTTGTAACCTGACCCAATGTTTGTAGGGCAGAAAAAGTGGTGTGGAGAAAAACATTGGGTTTAGTTGATATGGCATGGCAGCTGAAACCCATTTCTTCTGACATCTAATCTGTTTATAGAAGATATTTTACTGCTTGGTAAAATCCTTCTGTTTTGTTAAAGATGAAAGAGAAATATTTCTCTTATGAATAGGGTTATAGCATTGTTTTTCTGATAGAAATTCCCAACATTTTTTTAACTTTTGTTTTTGTATATACGAACATTTTGCTGTGATTAACAACTTGTATGCCCTTTGGCCTGCTCAGCTGTACCTGTTCCATTCCTACAGTGGTATAACTCATAGAAAGATTTGTGTATTGCTTAAAAAAGGTGTGAATCTTTTTAGTTGAGGGGGTATTTTTTGTTTATTTAGAGAAGCTTTTGTTTATTTAGGAGTTATATCATCAGAAGAGTGCCAGATTTTTCCCTGAGGGAGAAGTTAATATAATTGTTGCCTTCAAAATCAGTATATTTGCTGCATGGAAATCTACCTCAGACACTGAATCAACCAAATTCTCTGCTTACACCTGACCTTTGATGTGGGACTGTAGACAACTCATTTTATGGCAGATTTTGGGACTCTGACAGTAGTGTTTTATGCAGATTTAGCGATCAGCAGCATATTCAAATTCTATAGAGATTATTTACTTTCTAATTATATGAGACATAATAGTCCTTTGATTGGAACCAAAGAGAAAGTTATTCCCATTTTGTCTGGGGAGAGATGACTACCTACTGATTCCTAGCAAAATCTATCAACTTCTCCACCAGTTCCACCATTAGATTCTCATTTGTCTAGCCGTGGACATATAACACTTTCGAGGATACACAGGCAGAGCTAGGAAAGTATGGTGGTCTCTCTTGGCTTTGATGTCTGTAATGTGTAAATGGGAGTGGCAGCGAAAAGACCATTTATGAAAACTATCTGTAAAGATGAAAAACTGCACTTCAATATAGTAAGCTGCCTATGGACAGCAGAGATTCTAGGAAATTGTTTTTGATGAAACTTTTTAAAGAAATAATGAAGCTTAAGAATAAATGAATTATTGGAACATTGGTCTGTAATTTTTGTGTCTGTCCATTGAACTCCTGAAGTAGTGGGTATAACCATACAATTAATTTTGAGGAGCGTGTACTTCTTTTGGCCTGTATCATATTTACCATATGGTTGCAGCATCTGTAGGAAGGTGTGGCAAGAATGGTTCCATGAACATAGACGTATTCCCCCTATGTATTTTTAGGACACCAACCTTAGCTGTATATTTTCCTCTCATTGCTAATAATAATAATGATGTCCTGGCAAAGGAATGCACAACTAGAAATGGACTTTTGGATAGTACCCTTTCCATCTAAAACAACTATGAATTGTACAAGTTCCCAACATGAACTGGGCCTAACAGTGTTATATAAAAAGAACTTGGGGGACAAAAACTCAAAGAAGAGAATTTTGCAATATAATCTGGGTCTGTGAAAGAATAGTTTGTATCTTCTTCAACTCCTCTGTGTTTGTTTCTCAACCTTCCTATTGTATAGTCTAAAATCACACTGTTACAGGTAGTCTTCTACTTACAACCATTTGCTTAGTGATCGGTCAAGTTACAATGGCACTGAAAAAAGTGACTTGCAACCAGTCCTCGCACATATGACCATCGCAGCATTCCCCACAATCACATGATCAAAATTTAGATGCTTGTCAACTGGCATGTATTTACAACAGTTATAGAGTCCCAGAATCACATGAAGGCCATATGTTACCTTCCCAGAGAGGACCTGACCAGCAAAGCCAATGGGGAAAGCTGGATTCACTTAACAAAGAACATGATTCACTTAACAACTACAATGATTTGCCTGACTGCTGTGGAAAAAAAGATTGTAAACGTGACCCACTTAAAAACCACCTTGCTTAGCAATGGAAATTCTGGTCCCAATAGTGTTTGTCAGTTGAAGACTTACCTGTACTATGTGTCTCATATAAAATAAGCCCTGTTCTTTCTATCACCTCCATGTTTATTAATATATCTGGGTATTTTTCCTCTTGCTGAGCAGAAGAAGATAATGATTATGTTATGCTGCATCATCCTCATCATTATCCTGGCTTCTACTCTTGGGAGCTTCTTTATGTGAACGCTCATTCCTTGTTCTTTGCCATTTGTCTCAGGTAAGTTGTATGCGAACACAGAAGCTTAGTGTTATCATCTTAACCAGCGCAATTAGGATCCTCCAAATTGCAGTTGCATTAGGCTGTATTTCTATTTCCACCTAGACTAGTGCATGCCTAGTTGTGGTGAAAATGCTTCACCTGATACTTCTCTGCAGTAACTAATTGTTTACAGAAAAATAGCCATCTACTTATATAAGCTTATGCAATCTAGGTAAGTAAGGTTAAATATCATATTCTTAAACTGCATCAAGTGAAAAGATAAAATATATTTTATTCTAATTATCAGGAGGGAAACTATCTGCATATTAGGGTAGTAACTTCCAGGATTTTTTTGGTTAATATGATCAGACACCACTTATGATCTCTATATTTTTTCATTTTTCTTCTCTTTCCTTTCAGGATGGATCTGTAAGATGATTTTGGCCTTTCAGGCTTCCCCAATCCTTTATCTCCTGTTCTTCCACTGTTGGAAATGTCATAGCCAATGATTAACTTATCAAAATGTCCTAGTTGGTACAAAGAGGGGAAGAAGGAGCCAGAATAGAGCAATGCTTAGAAACTTCAGCTTGGAAGGGGGAAGTGAACATTAGAACATAAGGGTCTTTTTTGTAACAACTACAGAAAGCCAGCCAACCTAAATCTTGATTGATCGGTCAACATTAATGCTTAGGTTTTATGGGACATCATTACCAGTTATGCTGGCTCCTTTTACCCAGTGTAAACTTTTTGGCATTGAAACCCAATTCTTGGGAGACATTTTAAATGATTCTTATGGAAGACAACAATAGGTTGTCAAAATCTATATGCACCGCCTTGCTTTTAAATGCGAGGTGTTTTTCCTGGCTGTACTTTCTGCTTGTGCAATGTCAAATGTCAAAAGAAGCGACTTGTTCCAAGACTCCTTCCAACACTCTCATATCTTAGCTATAATGATATGAAATTAGACATCTGGACAAAGATCTGTCCCATATTTTCTCACCTTCTGAATAATACCCAAAACAATCTTCGTAAACCTTGTGATTCAGTCACAGATACGTATACATTTCTAGCTTATTTAACTGCATGACAGCAAATTTTGACCGAAGCTGCAGGCATCTACAGTAGAGGCAAGGCTTTAATGCTCATGAAGATGGTTTGTTTGGACATCAACTGTGTCAACGTATTTTTACATACTGACTTAATACATTTCTTACATACTGAAAGTTTGTCTTTTATTTAAATAATCAAAACTTTATTCAAGCTTGTAATATTTATTGCTTTGGAGCATGGCCCTGGTTAGGATGAGTGAGTGTGGTTACTATATTATTCATTTTATCCTGGTCCAATGATACCCATTTAGCTTCCATTTGGGTAAACATCTCCTATTTTCCCCTTTGAAATGAATTCATCATTAGATAGTGAAAGGGAGATTTTTGTAAATATATAATGAACTATTCTAGTAATTCCAGATTAAAATTATTCTGCTTATTGTTCCAAAAGCACAGATGTTAACAAAGGAATCCTCCTGAATAAAAAGTTTATTTCGTGTAGAATCATGTGTGATGGACTAAGTCAACAAAGAATTGCTCAGATACAATAGTATGTGAAAAAACCCAAATTTGGGGTTTAGAATCTCCTAGGATCTTCCCAGTTCAGCTCCAAACACTGGAATAACTTCTTTTCCATCTAAATTTACAGCAGGGATGGGCCTAAATGCACACTTTAAAAAAATCTATATACTACGAAGACTTTCGTGTTTGTTTGTAACATTCAATTGGACAAAGTGGTACATCACAGGACAATTTTTGAATCAACATACCTCAAATGGACTAACTTACAGAATGCGTCCAAAATCCAGGGCCCACAACTCCTGTGGGATTGAAATTGGCAAATTTGTGGCGACTTAGTGCTACCGTAATCAGCTGCAGTTACATTATTGTCATTTCCAATGCTCCCTGTCAACTTCCCACAAGCTATGTTTTGCTTGTAGGATTCTGGCTGAGAGTATCAGGAACAGGGAAGCAGGCAGGAGAGGTTGCATATTGCTCAGGTACATTTCCCCCATCTGTACAATCTCCCCATTCCTTTCTGTGCTCATGCCACACCAATCACTCATACAACTTTCCTGACCCATGCTGAATCCCGCACATGCTCCCCAACCTAGAAGGTGCCTCTGCATATGCTTGTGCACCCTGCTCAACCTACACTACACTCCCCATGCCCTTGATTCCGCCACCTCTTGTGCACCTTCTCCGACCTATACTCTTATCATGACATGCCTTAAACCAACTGGTACCTTTCATACACCCCCACACACACTTCCAAACCCATGCAGCACCCTCATGCATCCTTCCTGTCCTGTGTAGCACCTCATGCAGTCCTGTGCCTCCTCCCCAACTTGTACCCCTCCCCAACCTGCTGAGCACCCCTTGTGCACTCTCATGTACTCTTCCTCATCCATGTGCCCTTGTTCCAACCCACATAGTACCTATTTTTTTATTAAGTCAATTGAGATGCTGGCAGAAAGGAGGAGGAAAGAAAGAGGAGAGAGGGTAGGCTGGAAGGACAAGGAAGGAAAGGAAAGGCGAAAGAGAGGAGCAAGGAGATTTTCCCCTGCTTCCTGCCAATGCCCCATAAGGAAACTCGAGAAGTTGACAGGAAATTGGAAATCTCTCCTGCTCCCATTGATTTTCTTTGCCTTCCTGTGGTCATTGTTTGTTTAGATAAGGAAATATCTCTGAAACGATGACCCAATGGATCATGGATTGTCCAGTTTTTATTAAAGGCTACCTATACCACCTGACTAGTATTCGTTAGTCTTTTAATTGACATAAGAGTAGCAGCAGCAAATGGCAGTTTTATTTTTACTTCTACATTGATCCCAGATACATTTTTATTGTAGTAAATAACAATGGTGTGATGGTCTGTGAGTATGTCCTTGGGAAACAGGAGGAAGATTCTTGCCTAGGCTGCAGGTCTTCCTCCTATCTCCCAAGGTCATTCCCATTAGAAATGAATAAATAGCCATAATAGAGCTTTGTGCTTGGAAATGCACACTCACTCAAATAAAAGGGTATGCTGGAAGGGTAGAAAGTACTTCACTGGTTTACTGTCTAGTAAATCTCTATTGAGAAAGATTGCAGCTATTTTGTGAATAGGAAATAATTCCCATAAAATGTTCTAAAATGCCCAGCACGTCTATTGAGTTGTGTGGCTTACAGGAAAAATGCTTCCAGCTTATGAGAAGATAATTTGTTTACCAAACTCATTACACATCCAAATATTTAAACTGGATTTTGAGAATTTTGTCCCAACTCTTTTTGCAAATCAAAGGTGCACAGAATTTGTCAGATGGTCTAAATATGAAACACTGTAACGAACTTCCATAATGAGTTTATTTATCCCAAGTTCTACATCATTATCACCACTCCATCACCCTCCATACTTATTGGATTTCCAGATATATAGCCACTCACTTGTTTCTTCACCCAAATATCTCTTTTGAGAAAGACAAAGATTTCAAAGAATTGCTGCAGCAGATCAGGTTCCAAAAGTCTCCACTCACACCCTGTCAGGCAGGAAAAACTTTCCCCAGTAGCGACCCTTGTACTGTAAGTCATGAGGGCTCAGATATTTCCGTATTCCCAGCATATTGGCAGTAATAATGCGCTCAAATGTCCATGGATTCTGGTTATTACACCGCCTCTCCTCTTCTCTGTCCCGCATTTCTTGAAGGGTTTCCTTGCTGACTGCTTGGGCTTCGAAAGGCAGTTTCTTGGCCACTTGAGTGAGGAAGTGTTTCACCTCAACATACTCACATTGTCCCCCAATTTCCACTATGAGGCGACCTGCTTTCACTGCTGACACATAGTGATCAATTGCACCTTTGCCACCACCCATACGGTGTCCTAGTCCTTTGCGAGTAATGGGTTTGTAAGGAGCAGGGACTCTCCACAGAGCGAACATTGTCTTGGAATTCATGTGCCGATTAATACTCAGACGCATCACTTCAAAGTGAATCCAGCGGAGATAGCCACCACTCATAGCCTGTAGGCCAAGGAAAGTTGAGGGGGAAAATATTTTTATCTGATTCAAGTAAGAAAGACTGTCATTAAGTAACATTTTTGAAATTGCAAGAGGGGATCTCCTCTTTCACATTGAATTGCCACCGTCTTATACTTGTTTTATACAACTAAGAAGATTCTTACTTACCAAAATACCAAATTTTCCTTCAGTAAATTCAGTGGCTTCTGTAGATGGACCTCGGATGTCACGTAAATTCTTGGGCTGTCGCCTAACCTTAAGCAAGTTTGGTGCTCTCTCAACAATTTTCAATTTGGGTTTCTCGGGAATGATAATTCCTAAAAGAATGAAACTGTAGACTCAGTTTTTTTCTCACAACTGCCTTTTAGCTGGACTATTCAGGAGAGTTGCTCAGATTTCTGAATTTCAGCTCATGAATTATGCTTGTGCATTCTAACTGCCTCCCTACCACAACTATATAGAAGCACCATCACTATGTTTTAAAACAAAACATTATTTAGAAATTACTAAGTCAAGAGACCAAGGCATCTTATTTATGAGTTTCCGGTTAAAGTTCTGATAAGGGTAACATAAATTGACAGAAATTCTGTCCTTTTAAGTTTTATGTAAGAACTAACTTTGAAGAAACATAGAGAAGGAAGAACATGCCAACAACTTAATCCAAAGTGATAAATAGAATCTACATACAGCAGGCAAGTACATGGTCTTGACCAAAAGAGGGAGTGTTAGAAGTGATTGCAAAAAATGTGTATTTCAGCTTTGCAACTACAGTAGTGTAAATTGGCCTTACGTTAGAAGTAGATTTCCCCATACATTTCAGTGACACTATTTGGAGATATTCATATGTATCAAACCTGTTTCTATTCCCTTCAGTTAAATCTAAGTTGGGATCCAGGAAAGAGCCTATCGTATTGCTAATGCTAAATTCAAAAGCAGTAGAAGACAGGGCGGTTAGTCTATTGTCCACTATCTTTATTGAGATTGCACATTTACTTTAAGTTGAGCTAGCTATCTCTGAAATTTTTTTTAAAGGCTCAACTCTACATTTGAAATAATATAAGAGGCTCCATGGAATAAAGTTATGATCTAGGAGCGAGTTCTGATTCAGCCTTAACTAAATAACTATCAGTGACATAACTAATGTTATAATTAGTTTGATTTAAGTACTAATACAAAGAACTTTTAACAGATGTCACAGAATTGCTTTGCTAAGTATTACAAAGTATATAAAGATAACCATGTACATTAATTGCATGACATGTCAAGGGAAATATTTTAGAATATGGAAATATTTTAGAAACATATGCCCCAATTCCATCAGAAGAAAATAACAAAGTAAAGGTGTTCAAATTATGTATCTGTTTATCAATCTGAAAAATCCTCCCTTCTGAAATAAATGACCCAGTATTATACTTTTAGGGGCATATCGAACACTTATTTTTTCCCTGTTTTTCATTCATATTTGTCTGTGTGTGTGTGTATTGGCTTCACTTGTATTCTTCCATCTTTCCCTCAGTTTTCAACTATACTGTTTTTTAAATTTATTATCTATATTTTGTATTTTGACTGTACTATTACAAGATTTGTTCTTAAAATGAGAAATTATCTACAAACACATTAAAGAAATAGCATTCCTAGGAAATTATTTTATCTTTATGGTATTCAGTGATTTGCTGCCAAATGGCAGCAACAAGAGTTTGGAATGTTAAAAGTAAAAAATGGATTGGGGGGAATGTGTTAGCACCAAACCAAAAGAACGGTATATTTCTCACTTTCAGTGTATTACTATACACATACATTTAAAAGCAATAAAAGTAACACCATTTCAGTAACATTCTCCTCTATCCCTTGGCATACCTGTATAATCTGGAAGCGGATCATATTTCCTGTAACCAGCAGTGAGAATTTTGATTCCACCAAAACCTAAAATATATATATATATGCACAAGTTATTGCCATAAAGGAATTGGCACATACACAATTCTTATGAAGGCATCTTCCGTCTAACAAACCAGTAGCATATGCTGGAAACATTTCTCTCGTATTAGGAGGTTGGTTAGAGTTATATTTCCTCTGAAGACATCAGGTTGTGTTGTCTATCAAACACGCTGACTGGATATGATGGGAATTATAGTCCTAATACTTCTGCAAGCCACAGCAGCTTATTTGAGACTGGGAAGAATTATACTCAGCAGCACCTACTATACTAATAATGGGCAAAAACCAGTTACAATATCACATTGAAAGAAAACCATAAGGAATCAAACACAAAAGGTTGAACAATTAACAGAATAAACTGCTGTTTCTCAAGACCATCACCAACCCATCTCCCCAAGCTGGCAACTGAGGACAAAAGGACTTCTAGCTTAAAGATAATGCACCAGCCTTCCAAACTTTATAAATCAATCAATGAATCAATCAATCAATCAGAATAGTGCTGGAAGGGACCTTCGAGGTGTTCTAGTCCAAGCCCTTGCTCAAGCATGAGACCCTATACCATTTCAGACAAGTGACTGTCCAGTCTCTTCTTAAAAACCTCCAGTGATGAAGCACCCACAACTTCTGAA
>JANHFL010000580.1:15608-27654 GCA_032468155.1 Oxyrhabdium leporinum
TCTTCTCTTCTCTTCTCTTCTCTTCTCTTCTCTTCTCTTCTCTTCTCTTCTCTTCTCTTCTCTTCTCTTTTCTCTCTCCTCTCCTCTCCTCTCTCTTCCCTTCCCTCCCATCCCACCTCACCCCACCCCCCATCCCATTTCCATTTCTATTTCTATTCTAGCCATCTGAGCAAGCAATTTAAAATACGGTAGTTTTAAGCTAGGATGGGAGTGAATTGGCTTGTTTTCTGCATATGTGATGTTACCTGTGACAAGCTGAATTAATTAAAAACCATTTTTTTTTGCAGAATTTACTGTCACTACATTTTTAATTTTCTCATTTGTCTCCAGTTGACAATCATGTAAAATGTTTGTCCCTGGAGACCTTTACTCTGATTTCTTTCTTCTTTTCCTCCTTTTTTTAGAATTTGTAAAAGTTAAAATTTATGTGATAAACCTTTAAAAATATATTGTACCTGGAACTTCGTAATAGGAATAGCCTATGACTATAATATATACAATATATGGTGTGCGTGTCTATGTGCTAACAAACACACACCATATGAATTCTGATGGGCTTCTGCATAAGCAGTTCAACTATTTGAAATTCCAAGGAGCAATTCATATCATTTGCTTTTTAACCTATATTTTAACGTTTAAATACAAAATCGTCTTGGCATGTAGGCTGGAATGGGTAGTTGTAAAAATACTGCAGAGGAAAGCAATGGTAAACCACATTCACTCTGTTGCCAAGAAAACCACATGGGTATGTCCACAAAATTACATGACATTTTCTCAGAAAGGAATTCAGGGCGTGTATTCTATTATTTTTTTTTAAATTTGGAGGAATTCTCATTGCGTTCAAGGGCATAAAGGTCGTGCCTCAGAGACAGACACAGATCACAACGCAGGGACAAACACACACACATATGCCTGAGCAAAAGCAAAAGAGAAAGCAGCAACCTGCTTTCTGTCTTTGTGAAGCAACTGCTTATTCATTAATATTAACAGTGTCATAAAAGCAGGATGAGAAAAAGCTGCAGCTGCCATGAAGCATCAGTCATATCCTGTAAGAAACCTCCTAGTGTTCACCAATGAGACATCTGGTACAGATGGATGGCTTTATACCTCCCTGGAAACTGTGGAAAGACCAGTGCAGAAAAAAATACTTTCTCTTAAATCTCAAACATTAAGCGGCAAGGATACGTGGCTGTGATAGCATGAAGAGTATAATATAAATCTGTGGTCCAACATGAATCAAGCATTGGCAAATTAAAAAAGAGTAATCGAAACGGTCAAGTATTGATGCAAAAATGAGTTTAAAATATCCAATATGTTTGAGCTACCTATTCTTCTTCATCAGGCAATCCTCCTTACCACTAATATCACAGCTTGAAATTCAGAGTTCTTCTCGTAACAGTTTCTACAAATGTTTAGTGATATTCCTGTTCACCGTTTCTATAGCAGGCTTGATATTTACAGAACTGGATATTATCTATTCAGTTGAGTCAGTTGAGATACTCTTGGCGATTCTATGGGCCAGGTCTTTCCACATCTTCCGAAATAATACAAGATCAGAGGATGTGGAGAGACCTGGCTCTCAACTGACACTCGGTTTATTTATGTCAAGCTCCAGCTAACTCGAATTGGTCCAGTTTAAGATAAAATCTACTACTGCATTTCTCATGGACACATTTAGACGTCTGAAAAAGTATTATGATCAACCTCAGAAGTGGACAGGCATGCAACTGGCTTACATAAAGATAAGTGGGATGAGTACTAGAAAAAGTTAGTATCTACAGTACTATCTGCAGATATTAAATTCTTATTAATTAGACAAAACTAATTTCTTTCAATTAGTTTAGACCCACGGAGATATTATTTTCCCCATCCTTTTCAAAAATTGACCTATTTTTCCCCATAAAGATGGGGAGTACATGTTTATAAACCAAGGAACTAGAAAAGGTACTGTTTCATGGCAGCTCAACAACAAGAAAATATAAACCTTAAAGACAATTTCAGTGACGGCATAAAAGTCAGGAAAGGAAATCACGGGAAGACTAATTGTAAGGGAAGATGGCCTGAACAAGATTTGCACTACGAGACCGGGGATGTTTTTGGGGTGGTGGACAAGAGACAACTGGAAAGAATCTAGGTTTAAAGAGAGAAAGTTAATCTTTCCCAGCCTCATTTCCAGATCAACGTTCGCATTCCCCCACCCTTGTACTATTGCTATAAATGGGCTATTAGTATAAACAATATCTTTACTGCTTGTAACTTTGAAGAAAAGCTTCTGTTTATAATCTGATTATAAATTCACAGTTCTAAGGTAAATGCAGCTTGACATGGCTTTAAATAAAACATGAGTTGGCCATAACACTTGATTTAGTTCTAGTAGGAAGTGGTAGATACGGAACATACAATTCTTAAAAAAATAGTGACAATTCTCTGGTTGCTTCCAGATGGGACTTTTAGCATAAAATTAATCTTGTTTATTCTGGGACTTTCATGGAAAATTCGAAGTTGTTATCAACCTTCTCATATCAGACATCTCTATTTTGCCTGTTTTTCTTTGAATGTTTCTGTCTAAATGAAATAAATCAAATCAGAAGTGCTGATTTTGAAATATATTATCTGTTTGGTAGGCTTATGCTCCCCAAACATAAGAGGAAAGCCTAGTTTCAGCGAGAAGTCAATAATCTATTGTTAAATATATTTATATTTCCAGGTTCAGGTCTATGAACGTCAAAGGAATTTGTAAATAGGCTACATATCAGGAGTCATTTGGCCCCCAACGCGTACACACATCTTACAGAAGCAATGCAGGATCCTTTCTTTTTTCTATAAGCTCTCACAACAGGGAGCTTTGTGATTGTAACACATACATGCAACATCATCATCATATGTCTTAATTTGTTTTCCTTTTTTATGTGATATTTTATGTAGGCCACTGTGATCTTCCTGTATCTGGTTGTATGACCAATCCAAGCTTCCTTTCTAATTGTGTATTGACATTTATCAGCATCCACCCTTAAAGGGCAGTTTTTCAGGATGTTCAAAAATCATCTATGCAGGTAAATCCTCTTATGAATTGGGAAATACCACACATTCAAATCCTAGCAAAGTAATATAAAAATGTCCTCTTGTTGATTTACTGGCAAATAAACATGTGGTAATTTATTAACCAACATTCTGGGTTTCCCCCCTCAGATTTTGTGAGACACATTGAGAATATTTATTTGTTCTAAGGAACAATAGTAGCACAAGCTTAGTGAAGATGAATCCAGCTGCTTTCCCAGAACTGCTGTGATTAAAATGCAGCCAATTTATTTGGAACCGGAACTGAGATTGTTTGCAAAGCAAATACTTGCAGTTCCTGTTTCTGAAGAATTCTTCTAGCAGATGATATTAGCTTCAAGATCATGTAATTAAGGGACTTCCCATGCCTCATAGCTGATGTTCATGGAGTTATATCACGGCACTAGTTTTCCGTTTCATTTTTATACGTTACATGGGAAAGAACCAAAATTAAGATTAAATACATTCAAATCTCACTAGTGTCAACAAAATTGAGCAATACCTTGGAATAGAAAGTAAAAATATATGCAAAGTTAAACAATTATTTACCTCCCATTTGTATGTCCTACTCTACGTCAACTTATTTGTACTGCCAGATGAGGCTCGGTTTGCAACTATCTAGCCACACACTATAATTAGTCCTTATGACCATAATTGAGCCTCAAATTTATGTTGCTAAGTGAGAAATTTGTTAAATGGGTTTTGCCCCATTTTACGACTTTTCTTGTCACATTTGTTAACTGAATCACTGCACTTGTTAAATTAGTACCATGGCTGTTAAGTGAATCTGGTTTCCCCATTGACTTTGCTTGTCAGAAGGTTGCACAAGGTGATCAGGTGGCCTCAAGGCACTGCAACCGTCATAAATGTGAGTCAGTTGTCAAGCATACGAATATAAATCATGTGACCATGGGGATGCTGCAATAGCCTTAAGTGTGAACAATGGTCATAAGTCACTTTTTTCAGTGCTGTTGTAACTTCAAACAGTCACTAAATGAATTGTTATTACTCAAGGATTACCTGCACAGAAGGCTGACTCTGTAAAATTCCTTTCTTAGGGAACTCTGAGAGGCTCCCTTGTAGATCACCTGGGACACTGCGAGTTTAAGACAGTTTTTGGACTCGGAGTGTAAGGCTTATGAAAAGCATAATCTTCAATGTGCAAATGCCACTTTTACGGAATATAAAACCTAGTTCATTTTAGGCATGTTTCAAAAATCATGCAAGGCTGCGTTTTATATTTTGGTTCCAATGGATAGCTGTGTCCCGCCCATTCCCCTTGATCACTGACTATCTCTAACCTATTTGACTGCAGGCTTCAAGGATACTGAATATGAATATTAATAGGCCTGACATTTAACATTTCTCCAGTTACACATTAAAACTTACATTCTACGTTGCTTTTTAACGTGCAGCATTTTGCTAGAACAAATTTCCATTGTCTCCTAGTCCCACAAATCTATCATTGTGTCTACTTTTTACCATAAATGTCATACTATATGTGAAGTACATTTTATGACATATATAACAATAAAATGGACATATGTATAGACACACACACTATTCAGTGTATACTACTGAAAAAACATACATTCAGACTTGGATGAGACTGAAGATGGATGGTAATACTGCAAAAACAAATCTCAAAATGTAAAATATGCTAATTTTGTTTTTCTTTTACTATGAAATTTGATCTACCAATAAATATTGCCTCAGTTCCAATGAAAATTCCCATTTTTTTTTGTAGCTGTCAGTAAAATTTATTTCCAAAATTGCTATCCTTGTGAGGGCTGCACAATGGCTCTATTTAGCTAAAGGTTGAATAATGTAGGACATTCTATATTTGAACTTTTGAAGCATTTTTGTAAAATCCACATACAAATTCAACGTCATTTAATAAAACTGGTTAATAGTTATACCCTTCCACCCCAATTTCTGTAAAATGCATAATTAACATGGATATCTTTGCCACAAGAAGGACAAAAATGATCTGATAACAGAACTATCATTAGTCACAATAAATAAATGGCATCTACAAGGCCAGACGCAGTATATCGTACAATATACACACATAGGTACAGACTTCAATAAATAAGTTAGGACTGCAGAAAAAACAACTGCAACCAGCCTGCCTTCCATTGAGGACCTGTATACTGCACAAACCAGAAAGAGGGCTGAGAAAATATCTACGGACCCCTCACATCCTGGACATAAATGGTTTCAACTTTTCCCTTCAGGAAATCGCTACAGGGCATTGCATGCCAAAACTAGATTGAAAGATATTTTCCCCCGTGCCATCACTCTGCTGAACACCTAATTTCCACAACAGTGTCTTAGGTCTAAAGATATTTTACCTTTCTCATCTTCTCATATTTCTCATCTTTTCTCATCTTCCTTGCTATCTTCTCCTATTGGTATCTTATGATTTATCACTTGTTGCTTGTATCTTACCATACGATTAATGATTGTAACTGTGATTTATGTTCTATGACCTATCACTTTATTGTTTGCATGCACCAGAGACAAATTCCTTGTGTGTCCAATCACACTTGGCCAATAAATAATTCCAATTCTAATTCTGTTCTATATTAGATGCTGGAGATATGTCATTTGTTTTCATGCCCAGCTGATGAACATTATGGACAAGGGTGCTACTATCAATCTGATCCAATAAGCCATTTATTAATACTTGTTAAAGAAGTTCTGGAACAAGACGATTTGTACCCAAATAATCTAAGAACAACTATCTCTTTGGCTAAGAAAACATTCAATGCCAAGTTCTTACCTGGTGCAGTTTTGTAGGATGCAGTTTGGGTAGATGGTGGAGGTGCACCCTTTATGACAGGGTTCTGTGTTAGATGCATATCTTGCCTTTGTCTTTTTAGTTCCTCCTCTCTCTGTTGGGCTGCACGTATTTCTTCTTCTATCATGGACAAAGTCCTCTGCTTTTTTGATCTTAATTTAAAGGGCCCTACTGCCACCTCTGTTTCTTGCATAGCCAGAATGGAAGCTGTGCTTCTAAGCTCAGCTGCTTCTGAATATTTGCTAAAATAGCTGATTTCTGGCTTGACTTCTTCCACACTGACGACTTGGGTGGTGTAAGCAGCAGGTGATGGTTGCTTTTCCCTGAGTGCAGAATCTGGAGCTGAAGATGTCTTTGGTGTATCACGTTTCTCTTGCATAGGAGATGACACTTGAGGTGGCTGAAACGTTGAACCATGCCGGTTCTCAGAATACGGTGCCCTGTTCAGCTCTTCTTTTTCCTGCCCATTAGTCTGGCCCATGACATCCTTTCCTTGCTGATAATTCATTTTGTTAGCCTGCTCAGTGATGGCTTGTTGAATAGCACTTTGAACCAGGAGATCAGCCTGATATTCCAGCTGCTCTTCAGTGAGCACAGAGTTGACTAGTGGTGAAGAAGGAGAATAAAAACCGTGTTCACTAAGTGACTTTGGAACATCTTGACATTCAGAAGGTGTGTTAGCTTGTGGAGTCTGGGGCAAAGAGAAATCAGTGAGGGAATTTTCTTGAAGGGGATTCATTGTTTCATTAGAGGCACCACTGTCGCTGATATTGTCCATGCTAAAGTCATTGGAAAGAGTTTCCAAAACAGTTGTGTCCTGTGATCTGACAGACAATTCATCTAAACCAGAGTCTAGTTCTTCTGGGGGAGAAGAAACACTGATTGATTTTGAGAACTGATCTAATACACTCTGTTCATCATCCTTTACCACTGTAAGGACTGCTTTGGCACTTGTGAACTCATCATCATCTGACCATATCTTGATGGCCTGAACATACTTTGTAGAGTCGCCATAAGGAGTCAATCCTGTAGGACCACCAGAGATATTCTGACTAATGCTGTCATCTGAGGTGAAGGACAGCTTCTCAGTATTTGTAGTAGCTAACTCATTATTACCAGCTTGTCCATATACGGTCACAGGTTTTGTAACAGAGACTGTTCGCCGGTCCATTTGAGATGGACCTATTGGCTTATAGAATGGTTGGATAGTGAACATTTTAGGGGTCCCTGATCGCTTCAGTGCAGCTGGATTGTTTTGCTGATCTGAATTTTCCATTAACTGAAATTGTTTCCGAGCAGCTGAAAAATCTATTTGTTCTGTGACAATATCAAGTTTTTGATTTTTATCAGCTGAATCTGATGGCGCATAGGAATAGGAGGCATGCTTTACAGGCATTGGTGGTGGTTGTTGCTGTTGCTTCTGTTTGCGTTCTTTGTACTTTTTGTGAGACTCCAAGTGTTCTTCAGCCAGCTCTTCCTCTAATGTTTTCTCTTGGGGTGGATTCCACCACTTTGCAGCTATTTCTGGATTTTTCTTGACAGCCTGGCTTCGGATGAGCTCTCGTCTCTCCTTTTCCAATTCTATTATTTCATCGGAAGGCCTCACTTTACGCACTCTGTAATTCTCTCCTGGATCCTCTTCCTCAAAAAGCTTAGACGGCTTTTTGTCTTCCTGAAATGCTCTAAGCTCAAACTTGGCCTCTTTCTTAATGGTAGCTAATGTTAACTCTCCATCCTTGGAAGACCTTGAGCTTGTGGAAGAGCATGGGCTCACTGGCACTTTCAAAGTGTCGCAGGGTTCCTCTTGCAATATCTCTACAAAATGGCCATTTGGTTTTAGCTTCCCAGATGCTGCATTAATTCCACAATGCTCAAAGGTTGGAAGCGTTTGTCCTCCGACCTTAATGTCATTATGCTCACCGAGTACTGGGAAATCATTAGTAACATGAACAGATGGACTAGAACTATCCACAGCAACAGGTACACTTCTCTCAGGAGAAGAGGAAGTCATCCCATTGAATGGGTTATCAGGAGCAGAATCACAACAATTTGCTTCCAGCACCTCATCAAGATATCTGATCTCTTTAGCAACGTCACTGTCCAAAGATTCATGTCGTTCTTTCAGTCCATTGTGACTGGCAATTGTTGAAAGTAAGTGACTTTGATTGTCTGTTGCACATGTTGAGGTCCCGACTATGCTGTCTCTATGTTCTGAAACAAGGGCTTCAATTTCCATTTTGTCTTGTTCTGTTGTGCAATTACTAGCAGACTCCAAAAAATTGGCACTATAGTGGTCCTTCTCTTCTCTTAACTTTATGTCATCTCCATAGCAAGTAGCTGATTTCTAAAATGGAAACAGAAGAACAGAAATTAGTCATTGGAACCCATGTAAACAATTTTTCTAATGCATGATAACAAAAATATTTCTACATCACATGAAAAAACAAACTTTATCTGACACTTTTTTTTCATGTGACAAATAAAGCCTTATTATAGTGATTGGGACTGCCACAACAGAAATTCAGCAAAATAATCACCACTCTAAGTATCTCCCATCTATGCTCATTCTGATAACTACTAATTGTGATTTGCAATTGCTTGTTTTCTCACCAAAACTTTCATGTGTATGTAGTGAACTGAAAAAGCAATCTACATTTATTTGAAGATTTCATACTCAAGCAAAGTCTTCCTTAAATTGAAGCCTTCTGGAAATGTTGGGGCTGGTTAGAAATTTTGAGAGATGCAATTCCAGTGCATACAGAGGACAACAGGTTCAGGAATGTTGGAGTCAAACATTTTCAGTGGAACAGACAATACATCTCCACATCAATACACATCACTCCCTAACACACACTATACACACATTATTTTTCCCCTTTTTTCTGTAATTCAAAACTACCCTGCACTGTGGAACAAGGAAGACATTTGTCTAGAAACATAAATCTTAAAAACTTTTTAATGTGGTTTTATTGCTTCAGTTTCATGTTAAATCACCAACATTAAATTTTAATTTATTTCCAAGATAAGCTATAATGACTTGATATGATGCTCTTTTTAAAAAGGTTTTTATTCTTTCAAATCCACAAGAATGTTGGAAACAAGTTATGTACAGGTAAGTGGTATTCTTTGTAGATCTGAGAAGTAACGCTCCAAAAATTGAACAGAGAAAACTTCTACAGGGGGACAGAAATCAGCAAAAGTAAGTTTGAGTCTGAAAATGGGCCAAATCAGGCCAGTAGTTGCAAAGACAAGAATTCCAGAGCATTTTCCCCAATGTATTCCAATAGACGCAGCAATGGTTTGAAATATTGTTCACCATTCTATTCTATTCTATTCCCCTCCTTACTCACATGACCCAGAGGGAAGTTGCTGTTAAAAGTGCTGGACAGAATTTAGAAACCATGCTCTGCAAGTTTTTCCTTATCTGTTAGGCCCCCAAAACCAAGAAAGATATATGGTGATTCTTCCAACTAGATTTCTTTTTTGTTCCACACCTATAGACAGAATCTTGCCAAGCCGAAGCACTCTACTACCTACATCAAGTATACACTCTGAGAACTAGGTGAGACTGTCTTCATCCTCTTTCTCTTACACAAACTATTTCACCTGAAAGGCCTTTTGTTCCTCTGGAATGCACCCCCTCTTGCCCACAACATTTCTTCACACTACCTCTCCAGAATGGTAGGTAGTTTCTGCCTTTTAAGATCATCCATCAACCATAAAGGAACAACAGTCAAGAGAAATACTTTGAAATAAATCTCCTGGTTTCAAGATGTTTAAGGAGATTAAGGTATTCAAGGTACTTTCTTGGCTTAGAACGGGAACCATGGTTTCCTTATAGTAACTGTGAGACAGATTCCATGCTCTTGTTGTTAACATCTACTAGCCTCTCCTGAAGTGCAAAATTTTCTTGCTCACAAACCAATTCTTTCAACAATAGTGGGGGAAACCTACCCTAAAGCATTTTGCTTTCAATTTTGCATTTCTGGCTGAATGTACGCTATCAACAAATTAAAGGAGTTAGGGCCTTGCGCTACAAGTAGTTCTCGGCTTACAACCACAATTGAACCCAAAATTTATGTTGTTAAGTGAAAAACTTGTTAAGTGAGTTTTGCCCCATTTTACAAATTTTCTTGCCACATTTGTTCAGTGAATCACTGTAGTTGTTAAATTAGAAATACAGTTGTTAAGTGAACCTGGCTTCCCCATTGACTTTGCTTGTCAGAAGATGGCAAAAGATGATCATATGATTCCGGGATACTACAACCATCGCCAAATATCCAAATTTTATTGACATGACCGTGGGGATGCTACAACGGTATAAGTGTAAAAAATGGTCGTAAGTTATTTTTTTCGTTGCCATTGTAACTTTGAGTGGTCACTAAATGAACTGTTGTAATACAAGGACTACTGTAAAAGAAGTCATCTTCAGTCACAAGCTGATTAGAGCTTTGATCTTCTTCTTTATGAAGGACTAGTAAGTTATCTGAAATAATTTTCTTGAAGTTTTTGACTGGACTACAATGAAAATAATTACAAACATTTCTACAGATCATGAAATATATCAAATACTAATTGACTAATATAATAGATATTTATTACTAGATACTGGTAATTTTAAATTAAAAAAATACTCATATAAAATGTTTTCCTGATGCTGTTTTATAGAAGTGTTTATTTTTGTTCATTACCTCAGTTATAATTCCTTTGATTGCTTCTACAGTACATGAAGCAAAGTTTCAAAGCTGAAAGTTCCCACTTCTTAATGTTAGCTTTTGTGATTTGAAAATATAACTCTTAACAGTTAATTCAGTATTTGTAGCATAAAGTTGCAAGCCTCTCCCATTTAAATAATGTTTACTATATTTAAACCCCACATTTCTGCCACCAAGCAATTGTATATCATGGGGAGTACAATTTCATATACTTAAAAAATGCATCCATATTTCTGATATACAATGGCAGCATTTAAAAAACATGTAATACTCCTCTTAATACTCTTGCTAACATTTCCTGGGTATGTAGTACTGCAGACAAACTTGCTTTCATTTAAACGTTCACATTTCTGACATATCTGTATAGATTTTGAAACACTAGTTCAGTCTCCAGGCAATAATGCCACCAGACTATTGTTTATGCAGAGTTAAACATCGCACCAATTTAAGACAAGAACAAATTGCAAGCTGGGGGGGGGGAGGGAGAAGAACAGGTGGAATATATCATAGCAAACATTAACGGAAAGCATCTGACAATTGTTTGATTATGGGATTACTGTCTAAAATTACTCTCTACGTTTCTTCTCAAATATCTTTCTGTTTGATATAAGTAGTTTCATAAAAATGAGTTCTGCTTTTGCTGACATATACTTCAATTTTAAAATTATTTTTTGTGCAAGTTAAAACATAAAAAAATCAACAGTGTAATATAGACTAAGCGATGCCTTCAAGATATCCATGAACAGCTAGACTCCAGAATCCATCAACTAATAGTAGTGCATGGACTGATCACTCACCATACACAACAGGAAAAGCAGCTGAAAAAAATAGACAGACAATTATTTGGCACACATTAATTTGTGAGGGCTCACTGATGTATGTCAACCATCTGACAAACTTGTCTCCTTGTAGCTAAACAGATCTAGTAACAGTTATTATAGTTCATTCAGTGCTAACGTTTGCAAAGAAAAAGTCTTTGCATGTTCATCTTCCATGCAAGCCAAGCCATTATAGTTTCCAGGAACTCTGTATCATTTGAGTTATATCAGAGGAGACAAGGCATAACGACCAAAAAAAGTTAAGGTTAATTAGAATTTTGTCCTAAAATATATAGCTTACAATCCCCCTTCAAAATTTGTTTTCAAATAATGGATGAAAATTTGGTTGACAATTCTCAAATAATAAAAAATTCAGAAAATTTGGCAGTTTTACCCAGAGGTCTTGAGGAAACAAGTCATGAGATTAGGCAATCTAAAAAGTTACTGTTAAAGGCAATTGTTAAAGTAATTCTTAACATTATTTTAAAGTGGATCACAAGTGGATCTGCCAATGTCTGGTTTACGGGAAAACTTATTTTAGGACATACATGCCTAGATGATGGTTAAACCAGAAGAAGATGATGGAAGATGCCTGATAATTCTATAATTTAGTGTCCCCCGTCCCCGTCCCCCCCGCTCCTCTAACTGTATCC
>JANHFL010000580.1:31703-49288 GCA_032468155.1 Oxyrhabdium leporinum
CCTCAAACCCTCACAGCTTCAATCTCAAACTGTCTACCGTGGACCTCACGCCATTCCTAAGAGGTCCGTAAAGGGGGCGTGCATAAGTGCACCAGCATGCCTACTGTCCCTGTCTTACTATCCCCATTTATCTGTATTTACTTCCTTTGTTCGTGTTTATGTTCATATCTTGTATTGTGCTATCTTGTACATGTTTGACAAACAACCAAACAAACATTTTGCATTGTTTACGGTTGCTTGCAATGTTTGCATTATCAAAGCAAAACCCGTACAATATAATTCCACCCTCTCAACCTAGTGCCCTCCAAGATTGTTGGATTATCATAAATTACATCACTTAGACCCCTGCAGCCTTCCGCCACTGGGTGTTGTCTTGATGAATGATGGACCTGCAATGCACATCAGGTCCACTCATCAAGCTGAAGACTGATGTAAGCATATTAATTTACATTGCTTCTCAGTTCTTAATTTTTAGATCCACATTCCCCAGCTTGGTTGCCTCATGGTCTCCTGATACAGTTAATGACAACAACATAATCACACCTGAGAGGAATGGTCATAAAGCCAACTCATGGATCACTATGGGTTGGTTTTGCAAAAAAAACCAAAAACCCCTCACAAGTAAATACCAGGCTTTGGCAAAATCATCGTAAAGCACAATCATGTGACTGTGGGACTCTGCAAATGAGGTCAGTTGCTGAGCACCCAAAGTGCAATCATGTGACCTCAAACTTTGTCAGAACTTTGAATCTGGGTTGTGAGTAACCCAGGTAGGTCCATAGGATATTTGAATGGTTGCTAAGCTACCAGTAGTAAGTTAAGGACTACCTGTATAATCAAGTCCTTAACTCTTTCATTGCCACACTCAATTTTAATATATTTTTGTGTTATCCTTATCTGCCATATTCAATTTTAATCCGCATTGTTAAAAAAATTGTGTTTGCCTAATGAGTGACTATACTTTAAAAGTTTGGTTTGAAGATGTCCGATATCACACTTGTTTCCATCCCATGGCTTGAGACTGTCACTTCCATTGAAGGACATCATTGTTAGGTTGTGTTTAGGGTATTAGTTGGTCTTAATCTGGCTCTGTTTTTAAGTAACCATGTCCTTTTCATCTCTCCAATTACTATAACTGGTCTTAGTAGGACCCAAGATAAGGTACTAGCAATTTCCTAGCAGTTATCAAACTTTTGATAGCTGACTCAGCTGTCAACAAGATTCTCACAGAGTTTCCTTTAACCAGATCTTCTGAAAGAGAGTGGGATATGGTTACAGTAATTCTGTAATGGATTATTTTCCCTTCAGAATCCAATTTATCTTTTGTTACTAACAGCGTTTCTGTGAACTGGTGAGCTGGCTGTTCTTTTCCCAGGCTAGCTGAGGAATTTGCAGATGCCTGTTGTGTCCCCAAATATCTCTTAAACATCAGGCTGTGAATTCCCTTTGTATAGAAAACAAACTGTGACCCCTTAATAGCTTTCTGTAGGCCATCTGAAGAGCTAATTTATAAGCTGGTGGGGAGAGAGATCTGTCTCTCCAGTGCAATGTGGGAAAGCTTTGCGTGCATTAGTGTTGGCTTTACCATCCAATGATCAGTATCTTTACCTAAACACTGAAAAAACAAGGAAAAAGTTTATTCACATCTATAAGAAATATATTTCCTTCATTAGGAGACAAATCATGGTCAAGCAGTAATCTTGAAAAACGTAGCAAAAATAAAGGTAAAAAGCATTTGCAATTGTTCCATAAAGATAGGGAGTTGTTAGGATGTTTAACATGTGGAAACGTATGAAACTGTTATTAGCTAGAAAGACTGTCCTCAAAATTATGTTTCATATATAAAAGGAGAGAGACTTCTATGCTGATGCTCAATTTAGAGATTTTTTGCCCAGAAACACGGAGGTCAGGCTAAAATGGTTGTTTGGTGCAAAACAAATCCGTCTACTTTATTGCCTTTTGAATTGCTTTTGAATTGCACTTTTCAGTTTTTATTGTATTTTAAGATAAGGCCTCTTTGTAAATATTCTTTTGTGCACAATTCTGCTGTCAGTGGATACAATACAGTTAAATTTCTTTTAACCAATTTGGTTGCTGCTACTGCTGAATGTAATCATTACATAACCAGACATGTATATTCTTTTGTTCGCCTTCTAATATTTGCATGGGTGACCATATTAATATGTTGGTTCTTAATGTTTTGGGATAAACAAAGGAGCAGATCAGTATTTATAGATTACAAATCTGTACTATCAGTACTATTTTCAAATAGTCTTACATATTTATTTAGTGTGTGGCATATCATACGTGGACTAACAATACATATTAAAATTTCACCTAGATTAGTAAAACACAACAAAGTGTCAATGTTAAAAAGATCTATGTTCAAATACCAATGTCGAGGCCATCTAACACAGCATATTTTATATTATAAAACTGGACTGGTGTATGCCCTCAATTTACAACCAGCCACGAAATAATGAAAAATCAACAGGACAGGACAACACATGCTCTATCTCAGCCCAACTCATCTCATCTTGTTATTATGGGGGAAATAAGAGGAGGAAAGAGTATTTGGTATGTTTGCCACCTTGAATTATTTATAAGAATAATGCAGGCAGGCAGGCAACAAACAACAAACAAATAATAGTTTGTATAAACAGGAAAAGGAAAAACCTCATCATTGCCCTTGTAAAATAAAAAGAAGGGGGAAAAAAGATCAAATGTTCAATAAATTAAATAACTGAAATTAAGTTTTATGATGGAAACTATATTTTAATGATATAGAAACACTATCCAACTAGATTTTTCTTTGGTTAGTTTACTAGAAACACATAAAACAACAAAGAAAGTTCTAAAACTGTGCCTATAATCTGATTTTATAAACTAAATGTTACTGGTCTCAAAAGATGCCACGTGTTTACAATGCAGCTAACCCACTGAATTATGCAATGATAGAAATATGCCAAATTCCTTTCCTTAAAATATAGATCAGGGCATTTTTAAAATCACTGCAGGCTGCAGCAAAACCTGCTTAGTTTATCAACAAGAAGGCTACAAGTAACTGTGCTATACAATCCCACAATTGTCTGAATAGCTTAAAAGAAACATTCTAAAATAAAAGAGGGAAGTATGATAAATGAATAATAACCCATAGTTGTTTGCTAATAAACCCCACTATGTATAATGAAACATCTCCGTAAATTATTTGCTTACAATTAAAATAAAGACAAATAGTGATTAAGATTTCCAGAAAAAAATGAACCTGGGGAAAATTGTACTTTTTTTCAGAATTTTTTTTATTTGGGGGTAAGGGAGAATTTGAAAAATCTGTACTGCTTCAATGTTTTAAGTACCGTAAATCTTCTAATTATCAGAAAACATGGGTGAATGAAGCACAGCAATATACGCACACACTATATAATATTACATTCATTATTCTAATAGAAAAGTTTCACTGAAGTCTTTCTTAGTGTTTCCAGAAAAAGTTCTGTCTTTTTTTTCAAAAGGAGGGGAGACCTGAAGCAAAAATGGATGTCCCTTCCCATTTCTAAAAACTTTTTTTCCCTTCTTGAGTCTTCTCATTTATAGTCAGGGACTACACTATGGATGAGGCCACAATAAGCAGGGTGACAGGATAAAGTGGGTGTAATCAGGATTTGCTATATTTTCCCTTAGAAGAGAACTTCAGAAATTGTCTAAGGGGGGGCTACCCTTTCTTAAGACTTTACCCTACAATTTCCTATAGCATACAAAACCACATGACCTAAATTTGCCATTTGACTTTGGGCAGAACTCCAAGGCTGAGATGCTTGTGATTCAGACTTAAACTGCTTCATGTTTCTACCATTTCATGGGTGGTTTATGAGTGTAAAATATGCATATAGGGCCTGGGAAGCTTGTTTACTTGTTGTATAGTGCCTGTTACATAATTGAAACAGACCTTTTGCCCAGATGTTATGCTATTCTTGCTATTCCAGAGCATTTAAAAAACAAACCAATCCTAAATTAAATTTAGAGCATTTGGATTCCTCATGGTAGCATTCAAATATCTGAGGGAAGATGTAGCTTGTTTTGTTTTAAACTAGCAAAAAAAAAGTATGAGTTCAAAACCAGTGATCAATTCTGGAACTAATTAGTCAAGATTATTTCCTCATGGAAACTTGGGACAGTATATACTCTTGGTATTGTTGCAGTATTTTATTTGCAATCTTGCAGTTATTGATCTAATATCCAGCGAAACGGGTTTCATACAGCAAGGTATTTTTTCTATAAATTGTGAAATCTACCTGAGTATATGGCTGATATATTTTTCAGCCACAAATTATATGCTTCTAAAATGTACAACTGATCAATACATTGACCAGAAATTTTAAAACATTTAACTCTTTGCTATAGACACTGACACTTTATTTAATGCTCAGCTATTAAGAATTAATATGGTTTGATGGAATTAAATTCCCACTTTGGAGAATTCCAGGTAGGAAGCCTACTGCAAGGAAAAGCAGTAACTACTATATTCTACTTTTAAAAAGCATTAACTATTATATTCTACTTTAAAAAAGAAAAGAGAGTCATCCTTCCAGATGTAGGCTTTCAAAAGAGTAGCTTATTGTTTCTTTAAAGAAGGTGCTTAAAGAAACTATAACTGAAGGCCAGACAATGGTGAAAATGAAATGGTATTTCCTTTATTATATTAATTATATCAGATACATATAGAACTGATTCGTTGTATATATTTTGCACACCCATGTTTATTAACTGGGCTGAAATTCATTAATCAAGAAGCTTAAGAGAGAAATGGCTGTGTGTGTGTGAGATTAAGTATGAGCATATGGAAACATAAATTTGTAACGCAAACTCTCACATTACATTAACATACAGGTAGTCCCCAGGTTAAGAACAACATCCATTCCTAAATCTGTCTTTATCTCAGGTTTGTTTGTTAAGCCAGAACAGATTATTTAGTCAAATGTTAGTCTTAGTATATAGCATTAATTTCACCTTTTTGTTCATTTTAATATGCAGAACACTTCAGTTTATACAGCAGCTCTTCACAAAGCATGCTCTTCCCATTCCTCATCCCTCAACTCTCATCCTTCAGAGTGCTTCTTGCTTTTCTCCTTGGTCCATAATCTGTAACAATATTTGGTCTCAACATCCCTCTTCATTCTATTCAAAATCAATCAACTAATATAAGGTTCCCTTCTCTTTGATTATTTAAGACCTGAGTTGGCTGCAGTAAGGGGGTTATATATTAAGATGAAGAATCGGGATGAGCAATATTCTGGGGAGAAATTGATTTTCAACTATATTCAAACTATTTGTAAGAGAATGGATTTATCAAAAGAATGGAAGGATGAGTCAGCTAAATAAAGAAAATGAATAATGGATGAATTCTATATACGCACTTGCTTATGTGTGAAGATCAACGGATGAGTTTATAAAGATAAATAGATGGATGGTGCTTGTCTGCTTGCATACCCAAGAGACAAGAAGGAGAAAACACATGTGAAGTGACTCTGGACCTGTTAAGTGGTCCTGTTCACAACCAATTCCAACCTTGCTCACTTATTTGGGAAAACAAGTTTCTGGCCCTTATGAACCAAAGACAAAACTCTGAATGGGTTGGTACAGATTGTACAAACCAGAGGAGGAGTTAGATTCTCAGTGACCATGCTAAAATAAAATAACTTTGTTCCAAATAAGTGAAAAGGCATTCCTAGGAATAACTTAATAAACTTGAAGATGCAGTTAATCTGATGCTTAGCTCTCAATTGCAATGTGCAAGTGTCCAATATTCAGATGTGCTGCTATGCAATTCCCCCCTTTTTTTCATTTCTTTCTTTTGAAATTGAAAGGAACAATTTCACATCTACATAGGTATTTTCAAGTTTAAAATAAGTATGTCTGCAGTTATTTTACTTATTTTATTTTCATTTGTTTATTTTATGTACTTAACTTATATTTATTCATTTTTATTTCATTCATTTTACATCTTAAACTGTCTAATATAGAAGCATATAGGGAAAAAAATTGTTTCCATCGAACCAACTTTTTGAAACCCCCTACCCCCAAAGGTTGCATGTCAACATTTCAAATTAATCTTAAACAAACAAGACTAAGAGAAAATTAACATCTTACCCTTAAATCTTGTTCCATTGACAGGCAGATAATATGCCATGGTGTTGTGCATCTAAACATCTTTGGCGATTTTACCAGGTATAACAAATGATGAAAGACATACAAAATCTCTTCTTTGTAGATGAGCATTCACTGGGAATACTAATCATGGGATAATTTTTCAAGTTATGTTTCTCTACAGTCTCTTGTGCCTCAGTTACAAGCAGGAGTAACAAGCATCACGTTTACACTCAGAGGCACTGAATAAATAATTCACTAAGAGGCTTTTTTCTGGGATGAGCTTAGCTCAAATTCAATTACTGAAAAATAGGATGACAACCTCTCACACTCCGGTTTCCTGAAGCTGCGGTTTTGATGGCGAATAGTATGGCTAGTTTCAGTGTTGCAATAAGCCATCATTCATGCAGCAAATGCCTGACTTGCATATTCATCTTTCTCTCTATCCTTCTGGCATGGGGTTAAGAAAATAAATGTCCATTATATTTTTTAAACTTAGCCAAGTTAACTAAATCAACTGTGATCTGTCTCACACTGCCCAGTTTTCATGCATTAAATAGTTTCCTTTAACAAACTTTAGTAAAGATTCTTTAGTAAAGAATCCAATGATTCCAGTCTTTGCACAAAATAGTTAAAATTTATTTTTGGTATAAATCTCTAGCTAATAAAAACTAGAAGACAAACTTTGGTAGCAATGTATGAGAGCTTATTGGAACACCCAAATTTTGAGTTACTTTAATTGACAGGGCAATCTCAGCATTTAAAAAAAAAACCAGTTACTGAGGTTAAAACAATCTTCAGGAAGCAATATAACAAGTTTTTAAAATCCAATTTACTTTATTCATTTATTCCCAGGGAGCATACAGACATAAACATTATTATCACTGGTGATCTCAAGCTCTCTTGTCTGAAGAATCTTTATAAATGAGTCTCCCCAGCCGTCTCCACACCAATTTAACTGTACTATGGAGTACCCACTGTGAATACCCTTAAAATATTTATTAATGGGCTTATTATTAAATAGGATATATGTATGCAGCAACAATAGTGTTCATAGTGCTTTATTTTAATCCTAGTTAATATTAAATTAGAGGAAATGTTTGATCAGATGAAGAAGGAAATTAAATATTTAGAAGAGGAAATTACTGTAGACTCCAAGAAAAGGATCTCTCTGCTGTTTTCCCTCGACTAAAGAATATCTAAAGCTGGGGTGTGAAACTCGTGGAGTCACGTTGTCATCACATGACATATTGTGACTTTTTCCCTTCACTAAACTGGGGGTGAGAGTAGCCAGCGTGTGACGCATCTGGTCCATGGGCCACGAGTTTGACACCCCTGATCTAAAGCAACAACTATTTTACTGCATGCAGGAAGAAAAAGTTCTGTGTTCTAGTCTAGCAGGATAAAACTCCACGTTGAAAGTTTAATGTATTGATTCTACTCAAGCAATCAGAGAGCTCAGGAGTGGGTTGAGACCATGCAGAATTAGTGGCCCAAAATCTTGTATAAATAAACCCATGTGTATGTATCTATAATTATTTTATCCTACTGTCAGTGCTACAGGTAAGACTGGACCATAGGCCTGAAGTCTAAGAATCTATAGCACATGAGGGTGCAGAAGTGACCATACAAAGTGACAGACAATGAGAGCAGCAACAAGGCCCACCATAACATTTGGGCTGAAAAAAAGGCATCAGTTCCACACTCTATGCCTGCCAGTTTTTTGAGAGTAGTTATGTGATCATGTTCATTTTTGGCAAGTAAATCAAGTAAGGATCCAGTTAGTATTCTTTCTCAACATCAGAGTGCAAAAATATAATTCAATCAGTGCTCTATCCTCTGAATTATAACACCAATACCCCAATCCCAGAATAGGATTTTGATCCTAGCATAACAAAAATCTTCTGGCCCATGCTTCATATTATGGCAATGGGAATGGGCAAAGAATGCCTCCCTTGCCTTTTGTGTGTGTGTGTGTGTGTGTATGTTGAGGCTTACTTTAGTTAAGAGAGTGGTGTAAGTAAAGAGTTTGATGTACATTCATTATATAAAGAGAAAATCAAAGCAGGCAAGATTTTCTTTGAGAGGTCCTTGGTGCTTTCTGAACGTGGTTGTTTTCTTGCAGACATTTCATTACCCAAACTAGGTAGCATCATCAGTGCAAGTAGGGAGCGGGATTTGCTCTCCAATTTATATTCTAGTGGCTGGCCCAGACAGTACTGGTGGAAGTGGCATTGGTGGTTCTTTGTTTGGGCTGTTTACTGTTAGCTTGTATGGCAGTTCCTTGATTGGCGTATTGATTGTTGGTCGATCTTGGTGTTAATGAACATCTGGATGTTTATTGCTGGTAGGGCTGTATTTGGACTTTTTGTTCCCTTTTTGGTTGTCGATTGTCTCATTTGCACAGTATGTAGATATTGTTTATGTCTGTGTGTCTATTGTTGGCTGATTTGTACCAGGCTTCTAGAAATTCCCTAATGTTTTTAGACTTGGTTTGGTTTAGGATGTCACTGTGTCCCAGTTGAAACTATGGTTAAGTCTGTCCATATGTTGTGAAATTAAAAGTTTTCATCATGTCTTTTGGGTGCTAGTTGGTGTTCATGGGTGTGTTCTGCTAGTCTTCTGCCTGTTTGTCCTACAAAGTGGTTGTTGCAGTCTTTACACTGTACATTGCAGATGATTCCCATTTTTTCTTCTAATAAGTTTGATATGTTTGTCCATCAAATGTATGCTATTAGGCAGAGGTTGATAAGACCCATAATTCTGGAAGTTTCAATCTTTGTGTATTTGGTTAAGTCAGGTGTGCAGTAGAGCAATGTTGCCATAGATTCTTTAGCTAATTTTGGCTCTATGAAAATATGTCGAAGATTTTCTTTGAAAACTGAAATTGATTGGAAATTTAATATAAAGATTAAGGTTAGATTGCCTATGAAATTTGCTAGAGAGCTTTGAGTTCAGGTAGCTGAAAACCAGGTAAGACAAGAATTCCTGGGAACAGGAAGACATCTGCCTTCAAGGCTCACTGATTCTAGAAGTTTAAATCACAACTTGTAAACTTTGCAGTCGTAGCTGCACAGAAACAAGATCAATGGCTGCATAAGAACATGGGAACAGTCTGAAAGTGGGATCAACAAAAAGTTGTTTGGAGGGACCCCAAGGATAAATAGATACATTCCTAGGAATGGCAGACCATTTGTTCTTGATGCCTGGATCTGATGTGGTTTGGAAAACATAGCACCATTTCCCCTAGTTTAGAAGGAAAATCCCTGCTGCTAAAGAGGGTAGCTTCCTTTTTTCCCATCCATTGGAATAGGATTAAATCTACAGAAGCAAAAAACAAGCCAAAAAACAACAACACCAAAACAAAACAAAAAAACAAAAAACCCAACCCCGCAACTCTTTATGAAGGGGAAAATGGGATAGATTTCATAGCAATACATTGGCATCTAGCCATCCATAACTTCAGGGGCATAATTTTAAAAATGAAAGGATTATAATTAAGAAAATCTATGCCAAAATTCAGATTATGGTTTGCAGAGTAAGTAATTTGAGATGTAAAGTATAAAGAATTAACTCTCTGATTTTGGGGGTAAAATAAACTGATTATTAAGAAATCAGCTAGCTAGTACAGCTCAAAAATCATGAACACATACCTACTATGAATAAAGAGATTGGGAAACAAATACAGTGAGTGGTAAAGCTATGGATTTTTATTAATCCTCCAGATCTCTCCAAGACACTTTGATCACTCCTCACATGATTCACTCTGATTTGGGGGCAAATATTGTATGTACACTGAGAGCTTATGCACTGGAGACAAATTCCTTTTGTGTCTAATTGGTCAATAAAGCATTCTCATTCTAATTCTAATAGATTGGTTACTATTCTCCTTTTTCTCACTCCAAAAGATTTCAGAAAAACAATGATTTTTTTTCTTTTTCTTTTTAGTTCTGCCACTTTGGCCGTGCAGCCCAAGGTTAAAGCCACAGTGATCCCAGACTGGAATCAGACCTATCTGTTCCAGTACGGATAAAGTAAAATTGTATAACCTCACTTTGCCTTGTGATCTAGATTCCACAACAATTTTAAAATGTTTTCCCTAGGCACTATTCTCTTTGCAAAAAAATATATTTAATCCAATTGAAAAAAAAAACCCCGCCCAAAATTTCTAGGAATATTCATTGCATTTCTTAGCTACTACAACTCTGTCTATGAAGCAATATAAAGGTAAAGATTTCCCCTGTCTGGTTGTGTCCGACTCCAGGACATGGTGCTTATCTCCACTTAGGACCCAGCATTATCCCCTCAAAAAAACCTTCTGCAGTCATATGGTTAGCATGGTTATACGCCGAGGTGCATGGGACGCTGTTACCCTCCCACTGAAGTAGTACCTATTTATCTACTTGCATTTGCATGCTTTCAAACAGCTAGGTGGGCAGAAGCTGAGGGAAGAGTGGGAGCTCACCCTATCATGTGATACTTGGGTCTCAAATTGCCAATCTTCCAGTTGACAAGTCCAGCGTCTTAACCGCTAGGCAACCAAAACAATTACATCCAAAACTAACCATGTAGCTGTGATTCTACAATTTAGGGGACTGGAAAATGGGACAGGGCAGAACATAAGTTACCTGTACATATTTCAGAAATAACTCACTCAGAATTCAATAGTTATTGTTCCCAACCATCTTTGCGCTCTAAACCTTCTGTGAACAGGAATGTTTGATCATAATAGAAAGTATCTGCAACTGGATAAATTTCCTGAACTATGCCAAAAGTAAACAAACAGTATTCTTGTAATTTATATCCTGCCCTTCAAGAAATTTTTCCCAGAGCAACTTTACAATAAAAATAGAAGTACAGTAATAGAAGAAAAATAAAATGTACAATAAAACCACCACTAAAAATAACATCTAACATAATTCTGGCAAAAGCCAGAACTATGCTTTTCCTCGGCAGTCAAACCAATGATGGAATAACCCAGAAAGCCTCCTTAAATATATTGTGAAGGACCTAAATAGTTCCTAATATGCTTCCTAATACTGTATTGCAAGCACAAATGCCACAGACACACAATTCCTGTTCAGCCTTGCTTAAAAACGGCTGCACAGCTCACAGCAAATTCATGTGATGCTTGTTTGCCCCATGCTTTTTTATGTGTACCGAGCATCAGCTGAAATAACAAAGTGAGAATTTGCTTCTCTAAAGATGATTTTGTAAAGAAAGAGTTTGATAAGCTAACAACCATTCACTTAAGAATTAGAGAAGACATGGACTTAAGCTTAAAGAATACTTTATGCTAATTTGTGCATCTGCCACCTTCTAAAGAATTTTTGCATGAATGGCAAAATGCTGCAATTAATTATATTTACACAAGTTCTATGACTACATGGCTACAATGTCAACTTAAAGTGATGACTAGGCAATAAGCAACTTCGTGGATCAGAAACATACTGATTACAGCAAAGGTACAAAGTTATTTGTCTTTCCCTTTTAAAAGTGGCCAAAACACTGTCCAAAGATATAGTACTTTACATTCTGGGTCACCCAGTTATGCTTTACTAAGATGAAGAGGAAGCTTAGATAAGCACTGATGGTAGGAAAAATTCTCTGGCCTTGGGGTTTGCTGGCCATTCCTATTTGCAAGCATTGTTATGCATGGAATGAAGGGTCTGAAATACTTCCCATTTTTGTTATTCATCCAAAGAAACATGCAGCTGCTGCAATTATCTTGACTCACACACCCTCTTTTTAAGGCAAAACGAAATCATTATCTCTACATGTATGCCACAAACCATAGCAATATTAAGAAAAGGATGCTAAATAGAAGTAAGCTAAGTCACACCTTTCTGTCATCTGGCACGTTTCATATGTTGGGACTGCATTCTCCCCAAATTTCCAGCAAACAAAACCAAGATATAATGTGAGAATGACAAGCTCAGTACATCAAAGGTATTTAGAAAACTGGATTCAGTTGATCAAATTTAATTGCCGAATCTAATCTAATTGCCTGCCAAATAATGACTGAATTACAAACTTAATGAGTGCAAATATAAAAGATGCCATTGTAAAATATAAGTAGTCCTTGATTTACTATCACAATTGAGCCCAAAATTTCTGTTGTTAAGCGAGACAGATGTTAAGTGAGTCTTGCCTCATTTTATAACTTTTCTTGCCACAGTTGTTAATTGAATCACTGCAGTTGTTAAGTGAGCAATATAGTTAATTGGCTTCCCCATTGACTTTGCTTGTCAGAAGGTCACAAAAGGTGATCACATGACCCCAGGACACTACAACCCTTATAAATATGAGACAGTTGCCAGGCATCCAAATTTTAATCAGGTGTCCATGGGGATGCTTGCAATGGGCATAAGTATGAAAAATAGTCATAAGTCACTTTTTTCAGTACTGTTGTATCCTGGAACAATCACTAAAGGTTGAGGACTACCTGTAAACTCATGAGTTCATGAGAAAATTACAATCCAAAAGGGAGTCTTATGACACTACAAATTTCTATTATGTAACTTAATGCCTTTCATCACTATAGACTTAAAAGCTTTTTTTATGAGCTTGAAAGCTCATGAGTTTACTGTCCGTTCTTCTAACTTATTAATCATAGTTAGATTACCATTATATGAGCACTGAGGTTAAAGAATTTATAAAACAGTTTTCAATTTGAATGCCAAGTTGTGTTATATAGCCAAATCATAGCTAAAAGGGAGCAAACATAACTATTCATATGATTGAATCTTGGTTTGATGAACAGAAAGATGAACAAACCTGTATCTTCATTCAGTTCACTTCTTTCTTCTCAACTTCACAGAACCCAGGAGATTAACTAAATCCTCCTGTTATATGTCTCATTATGGAAAACTGCGAATAATGATTCTGAATAAATTAGAATGTAAAAAGGAAGAGGAAATATAGACTTCAAAATATGGCTCTTCATATACTGTTTTTTTAAAAAAATAATTGCATTTTCCTGAGGATTTGCTGATCTTGAACGCTACCATCACAAGATAAACAATTTAGGAATGCAGAAACAGCTATAAGGAAACTATACATCAATTTATAATATTCCTTGTGAGGTATATATAAAATTGTTTATACGACATTCCTAAACTAATCCTATTTATATTCATAATTTGCCACTACAAAAGAAGCAAGTATTTTTAATTTCATTGGAAATAAGCAATGTTATATTATGCTAAATTCATGAAAATATATATTATTAGTGTTTTGTTCTGATGTGGGAAAGAATATTCACAGGATTCTGACAAACAATACAGTACATGATTGTATCAATCCATTTAGACTTCTTTACAAGAAGCCTTAACCATCCATATAATTGACTTTACCCATTCCCATCTCATTTTTAAAATATAATTATCTTAAATATATAAGCACAGAATTAATTCAAACATAGTTCAAATTCATTTATATCCAGCTTTAAAAATAAACAAATCCCAAGAACAAATGAATGAAATTACAATAATAAAAAACCCATGTGAAAAAAAGGTAAAATAACTTTATATGGGAAAAAACATTCTATAAACACTATATAGAAAAATTCTATAAATACTAATTAGAACTTCTAAGGCACATGAGTGTCCAGCCTTGTTTTAAGAAAAAGAGGAAAGGAAGGGCAATTCGCTAAACAAGCTAAACAATCTTCACAACAGCTGTGTACAAGGGTAGCTCTTTCAACTTCATTTCTCTGAAGGAATGTATGAAGTCATACAGAACAAGACCTTATCAACAACTGGATAGTTCACTAAGGCAGAGCCTTTCCCTTTCCACTTCCTGTCTTAAGCTACAAACAACTGATGTTAAAAGGGAAAATGCACATTTTTATTATTTATAATTTACATGATGTTGTCTTACTTATAATCCCTTTTTAAATGAGAACATAGAATTCACCACACAAGTCTTTTAATTTAGAAAATAGGAAGTGAGCAAGCTGAGTTCGTCTTAGTCTTGACATAAAAATTCAGCAGTGCCAGAGAGAGTTATTAAAATACTAGGAAATTGATCGATAATCCCTCCTAAAATAATAGTCTTTCAAAACTACTTTTGATTTACGTATCTATTAATTAGACCGCCATTATTAAAGTTAGAATTTGCTTCAAAAACACTTTCCTAGGGTGTTTTTTCAATGTTGTACTATTATAAAAAAAAATCCTTGTTAAAACCAAACAAACCACCTTTAGTCTATGTATTGCGTGAGCCCAGTTATATACGATAGTTTCAGCTTTAAAATGTGAAAGTCTTTTCACATGTAATTATAAAATAGTTTACCTGACCAATAGTTAACTGTTGGAATTGCCTGAGTCTTCATCAATTTATTATTTCCTTTTGTTTATGAGTACTAGATCAGACTTTATTTCACCTGGACAATCCTAGTACCTCAGGAAACAAATATGAACAACCTTTAAATACAGGAATTCTGTAATGATACCACCTGGAATGCAATCAATGTATGATGGTGCTGTAATAAAAAAAGAATGATATATATCAGGGATGTCAAACTCAAGGCCCACGGGCCGGATCTGGCCCACAGGGTGCTTAGACCTGGCCTGTGGGGCTGGCCTGGAAATAGCAAAGGACTGGCCCGTGGGGCCCCTGGCAGCCAAAACGGGGCACAGGGGGCTGTGTGAGGGCCCCCCGCACCCTGTTTTGGCCAGCAGGGTGCTGCAGGAGGCTGTCCAGGCTGAAAATGGGGTGCGAGGAGCCCTCGTGTGGGTCCCCATGCCCCGTTTTGGCCGGCAGTGTGCTGCAGGAGGCATCTGTCATATCTCCCCCTCCCCGGCTGGCCAAAACAGCTCTCGAAAAAATCCAGTTTGACACCCCTGATCATTACTATGTTTATAAATTACTTTATAAATATAAATTACTATGACTTGCAACAAATTGCAGCATCTAGCCAACTCTACATGTCAAAAAGTTAAGTAGGATCAGACCTGGTTAATTACTTGGATTGGGACCTGGAAATCCTAAGATTATAGGCTAAGCTGAGAAGTAAAAACAAACCCTGAAAAAAGGCAATAGCAGATCGCTTCTGTATTATTGCTAAAAAGATTGCAGAGATCACCAGAAGATGAGTTCAGCTCAAGGGAATTTTACCTCTATTATCATTATGAAAATAGGAGCAACCATTTCACACTGCACTAGATCAAGAAACCTTAAACACAGCATAATTATCTTTTATGGTCTAACATGGTTTACAGAACATCATTCACAGTAACATTTTCACTGTATATTTGCTCCCTGTAATAGACAATAGATCCTGTCATATCCAGCCCCAGCGCTACAGGGAATAAATTAGGTTATAAGAAGCAGAACACTCACAGTGCAGATGACCACAAGGTAGATGGGAAATTACACTGTATAATAATGCTTCGAATGTTCTAGCTGTGAATGAACCAGAGTTGGAAACCTTTGAGTGCAATGCTTATTGTGCCTTAGCCTGGCAGAGCTAAAACATAAGTTTTATTATCAAAATCTGCAGACCAGACATTGTGAATGATAATAAAGAGGGAAAGAAAGTGTTGGATTCCTTAGAAAAAGCTAAGTGATCTAGCTATGTTCATTTTCCTTTTAGGATCAAAGAAGGGGCTCCCTTTAGAATATACTGGAGAAAAATATAATATGAAGAAGCCTATTAAAATTATTCAGTTCTGCAGAACACATTTTTTCCAATTTGTAATTTAACTTTTCAGTACTCTACTTCCCTCTCCCAAGGCTTATCCTTATAAAAATGTTTTAAAGAGCAGCAATAACTGCAATCTATAAGAGACCTCTGGGAGACAGATTCAACAGGATAAAAACTTGGAATACCTATGGAGTATTTCTACAGTCATCAAACTATTGCCCAAAAGCTGGAGCCCCCATGCCAAATTTTACCTTCAAAGGATTCCTTGGCTTCCAGATTGATAATGAAGCAAAAACAAAATTAAAAACCCCAAATGGAGGTGCTCTATGACTGAAACTAGACAGGGAAAGGAACTTTTGGAATTTTGAGCTAAAGGCTATTTTTTTTTGGAATTTTAGCCTTTAGTTCAAAATAGCCAACCAGGAAAACCAGCTGCTCACCAGGAAAACAACAAATTGTTTTCACTGATAACCCAAGATTTATGCAAATGTACTGGAAGCAAAAACTGGCCCCGAAGAGAGTAGGAGACACTCTAACCTACCATTCTGCCTTACAGAGACTCACCTTAATATAATATGGGAACCATATTCTTGTAACTATTAAATGACCTTACACACGAGAAACAATGGGTGTTAAACAAACCTTATATAAAACCAAGCATTTTGCATAGACTATGAAGAGGCACAGTGTTTACTCACTACATGAGTAGAAATAGAAGTATTTCAGAATCATTTTCCCCCAAACTAAATTAGTATGTCTGTATGGATGGAACATCTGAAGATGACCGCTGTGCCTGAAATCTCTGTACAGAACGAAGTCATTAAATTCTGGATTACTAACATTATTTCTCACATCCTAGAGTGTCCCTTGGGAAATCCTCCATCTGAACCTTCTTAAACTTGTTGAGCTCAGACTTTCTTCATGTGAAATTTATGTTAGCAAAAGTCATTCTTTTCTGGAACCAAAACAGGATGCACGAAAGACATAAACCCAGACCTTTAACACAGTTAAAGTTTTGACACTGTTGTTGTAGCAGCATTCCACTAGCAAGCCAAAGACAAGAAAAATTATAAAGTTTATACTGAGAACTCATTTTTCAGCCATGCCATAATAAATACTTATTATAGACAGCACAATGAACATGGCTATGATAGTAGATGGGAGTTTGGTTTGCCAATTAATATTATTTTTACGTTTAAAAACTTCAATTGTTAAAACAGAATTTTAGGAAATAAAAAACTACAATTTTGATGCTGGGAGAGAAACAGCTGCTAGAACCTCAGCTCTAAGTAGACATGATAAATTCAAGACAGACAGATTGCCCTTGTCCAATTCATCTTCAGTGTGGTCCATTGAGACATATTGACACCATTTCTTGCCATTTGTCTTTCAGGCACAATAACCTAGCACTAATAAATGAATGATTAAGCGCCAGTTTGTGCTACTGTGTGACCTGGATAGAATTACCAGTTTCTCTCAGTTGAACTAAATATCTGCAGCCCACTTTTTAAAGCAAGTAGCAGTGCAGGAAAAAAAGGGCAATTCTGTTTATTCGTTTTCAAAACTCCAGATTAAGTAAAACTTAAACCAGATCTAAACTCTATGATGTATATAAAACATGATCAAGGAGAGTCACCTATGTTTCTCTTAGCAGAATTAAAATACAGGTATTTTTACATTTTTATCATCTCCATATTTGTAAGTTAAAAGCTACGTTTCAATTAGCCTAGGTGGCGCAGTGGTTAGAGTGTTGAACTGCAGGCCACTTCTGCTGATTCAATCTAGCGGTTCAAAT
>JANHFL010000580.1:71828-86265 GCA_032468155.1 Oxyrhabdium leporinum
AATAATAATAATAATAATAATAATAATAATAATAATAATAATAATAATAATAATAATAATAATAATAATAATATTGGTGTATTGTTTGTTTGTTTGTTAAATTTTTATGCTGCCCATCTCACTAACAATGACTCTAGGATTTACAATACAGTATATAATGCTATACATTCTGTGCAGTTTGTCTTGTAATACTTAAGCTATATTATGCATTGGGAGACATTCTATCAGCATTAGTTGAAGGCAATTGGGGCATAGAGAAAGGCACTGTCCATGTTCATACATGTGCGATCCCAGTAACTGATGGTAAGGGTAGAATGCAAGAATACATAGCAGTTGTCTTACATACAGCATTTTGCCTATAGCCATAAATTGCTAGTCTTTACTTGTGGATTATTTCTCATCTCTGTAGTTGCTGTACTTCACTATCTTGACTCATCTTGAGATATGTGTAGTTCATTTCTACACTTTCTGAAGTCTGTTAATTAAGGACTAAATGGTTCAAGGCTATGTGGTTGACTGAGTTGGGCCACGACAGGTTTGAAGCAGAAAGGAAGTAAAAGGAATTTCTTTTGGCTCTTGTTCCTTGTTAGTTCACCACTAGGATTAAAATCTCATATCCAAAAAGGTTGTGTCTGCTACAGATATAAATGATTGGTGCCATGTCTTTGTTGTGAGTAGGATTATTGATTGATTGATCAACCATCAGTCAATAATCCTAGGCTTAACCGTATTTTATGGGGAAAAAGAATACAAGACAGCCAAAATAAGTGGCTATACACATAAACTCGTGACTGTAATGGAGCCTGCCACATGATTGCCTCACTTAATTATTCCCATCCCTCTTCTCTCTGATACACAGAGTGCCTTGGGTGGAGAGAGGTCCTGATGTTGGAGAGAGACTGGCCCAGTTGGGAGAAAGGGTCAAGAACTCACTGTGTAGAGAGGAGAGCAGAGCAAAAGTGTTCTACAAGGGTCCTCACCAGAAAGAAACTTTGCCCTCCCAAATGAGCAATACCAGGGTTACTTCTATTTAAGAAGAGCAGTGCGCTTAAGCCCTAGTAACTTTTCAAAGTTCTCTACTTGTTGTACGTGTGTGGCCTGAGCCAGGACGTTAAGTGAGGACCTCACGTGATCACTACTTCCAACTTCCTGCCACCTTTCCCACTGACTTTGCTTGTGGGAAGCTGGCAGGAAAGCTCACAAATCAAGGTCATGTGACCACGAGGTGTGCAGTGGTCAGAAATCTAAAACAGTTGGCAAGTGCCCAGATCACAATGGCATAGTTGTAAGAGCCAGGAAATGTTCAAGAGGCTGATAAACAACATTTATTTTTTAACAAGATGCATATGACATGTGGTCAAGTGGTTGGGATGTTTAACTAGAATTGTAGAGTTTCAAATTCAATTCCACAATCTATTGTGGAAGCTTCTTCAGTGACTTTAGTTTGATGCAATGGTTTCACTGTGGATGAGTCAACATTGGCAAGATGGTATAGCAGTATCATAATATAAATCCAATTCTTTGCTATTTTGCTATACTAGATTCCACCCGTATCCTCAATATTTCACAAATGAAAAATAAGATTATAACCACTGGCCAACAACCCCCACCCCTTTTTGTTTCTACTTCCTGTTGATAAATTGCCTACTGTGCCTAAAGTTCTTTTCACCAATCTAGTATCTTCCAAATCTATCATGTCAACCAATTCATACTCATTAGCCATGCTGTCCGGAGAATGGAAGTTACTGTCAATGTAACTGAAGGGCCCAGGTTGGAGAAACCTATCCTAAAATAATTCAGAACAGCCTATCTTCCATAAATGTCCATTGTAACCCAACGTCAGGAATGATGAACAAAAAACACCAGAAGTATATGTCAAAAGCATATTATTCCAGCAGGATTAAAATCCCAAGGCATGAAACCAAATGTGTCATCCCAGCTGCCCAGCTAAAGCAAGCAAGCATCTATAATGGACAGCAGCGAGATAAGAAGATACTGAAGGCAGATCATTCTTTGAGTAACAACGATAAAGGCATAATTTCATGGAAGTAGACAATGATAAACCACACTTGAACCACATGGACAGCCAATGTGAAGTTATTGATAATACAGTTCAGGATGATGAGCCCCTGAGGTTGGATGGCAAATTCAAATTCAATTTGAATTTGACAGAACATAAAAGCAAGATGTGTTGCTTGTCATTAGAAACTGGAAAGCCAAAGTTGGAAATATGGAGGAAAATATGGTTGGCTTGAAGAAATGAAACAAAGAAAGAGAATGACTCAGCAATGTCTGCTAATCCAAATATTTCTTCATTGCTGTCACTGTCATCAGATGAGTGACAGCACCAAATGCAGTACATGGAAATGAAACAGATGACATGACAGGCACAAGGAAGTGGAGAGCTCAGTTATAACACAAAGATGTCGTCAGGGCTGCTTGAAGAACAAAGCAGGAACTACCCATGTTGCAAGTTCCAAGTTAAAGTTAAGCGGCAGAAAACCAAGCTGTTTCTACAACATGAACTTGGGCATAATCAGAAATGGTATTCAGCCAGTTCGGACCGGTTCGGGAGTAACGGTTGTGAAACTTTTGAGTAGTTTGGAGAACCAGCAAATACTACCTCTGGTTGGCCCCACCCCCACCTACCCGCTCGGCCTGTCCCGCCCCACCCTGCCCTATATATCTCGTCTTCGCCACACAGCCCAGCTAATCTCTGCACCTCACCAGCTCTGCTCACTAAAGTTAAGTATGTCACCCACTCGCCCTTCGCCACAGGTCGGGGTCCAGGGATGTGCCATTCCCCAGCTCTGGCCTTGCTCCAGAGCCTCCACCCACTCGTTGTTCACCTAGGCTGGGTCGGGGGAAGCGCCATTCCCCAACTCTGGCCTTTTCCCAGAGCCTCTGCCAGCCGGCTGCCCCCAGCCGCCCCCCTCTGGCCTCAAACTGTGGCCCCCTGGGCCGAAGCAATTTATTCGGCCTGTGGCCTGCTGTGCTAGGCTGGAGGGCCATGGGGGAGGTGGCATGGGCGCAAGAGGGCTGAAGTGGTTTGGGAATGGACCGGATGATTCTTCTTACCTTTAAGAAGATCCATTCAGAAAGTGCTGCAGCAGAGGTCTTGCAGCCGCTTCTTCTGTCCCTTGGCGAGCGTCAGTCACTCGCAGAGATGCTCCATGTGCTCTCCAGGTCGGCAGGTCCTTGTCTCTGCTTGGGAAAGCATCTTGTGCAATTTAGCAGGCATGAGCCGCCGCTTTGGGTCTTCTAAGTCCCATCTGGAAAGCACTGTGGCTGAGAGAAACAGCATTCAACAGCGCTGCTTCTTTGCTGCAGCACTTTCTGGATGGGACTTAGAAGAAAGCGGCGGTTCAGAGCTGTCCAATTGCACAAGACGCTCTCCCAGCAAGAGTAGCAGCAGAGAGAAGCAACTGCTGCCCCAAAGAGCGGAGATGGAGGGGAGCAGGCCCTGAAAGGCTGCTCGGCTGAACTTCGCCATGTGGCAGAAGCTGCACAGCAAAGCCGTGTGCATGCACGGAAGCCGTGTGCGTGGAAACTGCGTGCGTGCATGCGCACACCCTCACATTTTCAGCGAACCGGTGGTAAGATAATTTGAAAACCACCACTGGGCATAATACCAATCATTTTCAAGAAGGACATCAGGAATCATTTTGAAGTTTTGAACTACCTTGATGTGGAACCAGAGCTGTGGAATAAATACAAATGTTGCTAAGGATGAATGTGAAAAGATTGCCAAGGACTTAAAAGCAGAAGAAAGCAACTGGATATTGGAACAAACCATGGAAATTGCCAAAAAATAAATAAAAAGAAGAGAAACCAAAGCTATGAAAGACAAAAATCTCAGGAAAGAACAGAGTTTCAGACCTGTTATAAGAGATCCAGAGCAATATTACAATACCTGTAAAGACATTGAAGATGGAAGCAGACATAGAACACAAGGTTTTTCAAAAGATCTTGACTGCAATCTCAAATTTGTTCCAATGTTGAATTTGTAGGATTTTACTGGACAGATCGTAACTAATTACAAAAATCGCATAAAGGTGGAATGATTAAAGATGTCAACATCCAAGATGCATTGGAAGATATTTGCTTACATTTAGCATTACAACATCAGCATTAGAACATCACCTATACGATCATATTAAAAGGAGCTGAGTCCTCTTCGCTGATGATATAAAATTATTTAACACCACTGACAATGCTGCTGCCCTACAAAGCGACCTTGACTATGTGTCAGAATGGTCATGTAATTGGCAACTCCAAATTTCAATTAATAAATGCTCTGTCCTACACATTGACAATAAAAATCAAATACAAGTTGGGCGGAAATGATCTCGTAGACAACCGTCACTCTGTCAAGGACCTAGGAGTACTCATCTCAAACGATCTAAGCTCCAGAGCTCACTGTAACAGCATTGCCAAAAAGGCATTAAGAGTTGTTAACCTAATTTTGCGAAGCTTCTTCTCCGGTAACATTGAATTGCTAACTAGGGCACACAAAACCTTTGCCAGACCAATTCCTGAATACAGCTCGTCCGCCTGGAACCCACACTGTATATCAGACATTAACACGATTGAGCAGGTTCAGAGGTAGTTCACGAGAAGAGTACTCCACTCCTCTACTCACAATAGAACTCCCGATGCCTCCAGGCTTGAAATTTTGGGCTTAGACAATCTGGAACTGCGTCGCTTGCAGTCCGATCTAAGCATAGTACACAAAATTGTCCGCTACAACGTCTTGCCTGTCAATGACTTCTTCAGCTTCAACCACAATAATACACGGGCAAACAATCGATACAAACTCAAGGTAAACCGCTTCACACTCGATTGCAGAAAATACGACTTCAGCCACAGAGTGGTCAATGCCTGGAATGCTCTACCCGACTCCGTCGTTACAGCCTCAAACCCTCACAGCTTCAATCTCAAACTGTCTACCGTGGACTTCACGCCATTCCTAAGAGGTCCGTAAAGGGGGCGTGCATAAGCGCACCAGAGTGCCTACCGTCCCTGTCTTACTGTCTCCATTTATCTGTATTTACTTCCTTTGTTCATGTTTATGTTCATACCTATACATGTTATTTTGTACATGTTTGACTAAACAAACAAACAAATAAATAAATAAGCAAGCTGTTGTCTTTAGCAGGGCTTGGGAATCATAAACATCCATTTTCGACCATGAGAAACATGCTGCTGCTGATCGTATGGCTTTTCTGTGACCCAACAAGGTTCTTCTTATATTTTTATGTTCACTAGAATTCAAATCTTTAAATATTCATTTTATAGAGAAATGTATAAGAGCCATGGTGGTGCTGTGGTTAAAGTGCAGTATTGCAGGCAAACTCTGCCCACACCTTGGAGTTCACTTCTGACTGGCTCAAGGTTGACTCATCCTTCCATCCTTCTGAGGGTTGGTAAAATGAGGAGCCAGATTATTGGAGGCAATGTGCAAATACTTCTACATTGTAAAGCCCCCCCAGAGTGCTGTAAAGTGTTATAAGGCAGTATATAAGCCTAAATGCTAAACACTACTGCTATCTTTTCCATGCAAGGACCAAAGTAATAGCAATTATGTTACTGGTACCTATCTTGAAAAAATAATTTGGCAGTTACTCATTTGTAGATGTCAATTGATGAAATATGTTTCCTTTTGCAATGCATAATAGTAATATGAACACATATAATGAATGAACCAAAAGCAATTGGGCAGAAAGGTGGGACTGATACTGACCAGGACGATCCATATCCTGGTCAGTGTCTTTTCTCACTTTTACCATCGGGCGGAAGATACAGAAGTATAGCCAGCTGGACAAACAGGTTTAAAAACAGCTTTTATCCATGGGCTGTCAGACTCGTAAATACAACTGCAATCACTCCATGCACACATGAAAACATATGACTGGTTTCTCCCTAATTACTTGTATAAGGACCATGTTCTATATTATTTATGTTGTATTGTATTTTTGTTATGGATAGCACCAGCAGGAGCAAAATCAATTTTGTTGTATATATGTACAGTGACAATAAAGGTTGTTGTTGTTATTATGATTATGATTATTATGCTTTGGAAGCAAACATTATATGGTTATTTGGTAATGTAGCTTAAAAGACTAGTACAGATATTCCTACTGCCAAACAATTTCACAGAGCTATCTGACAGAGTAAAACTGAGGCTTCAATTTTCACTAGCCATCATGTTCTGCCATTGTTTGATCAATTATGGCTGAGCAAATTATATTTTGGCTTAGCTTGATGTATGAAAAGCTTAGCTGTGATGATGAAATTATCTAATGAAATCAATTGGTGCTGGGAGTACAGCAGTTAGTAAAGGCAGTGTTACTAAGAAATGTGTAATGTCACTGGCCTTGATTGATTGTATTTATATTCTGCCTTTTTAAGACCTCAAAGTTGCAAATTAGGATCTCTAAATTTTATCGCCAATCTAGGTCCTTCGTGAAATTGCTTGGACTGAGAAAAAAAAGCTGACCAATAATTACTCCATGCACTCACTTCAGTACTTTAACCACTATACTAGTATAGACTATAGTGAATGTAGTATACAAAATAATATACATTGCACATATGATATGGCATGGTTCAGGTTAGATAAATCATACATTTTCATTGTCAGAAGAGGTTCAATACTTTACATGACTGCAAAGGAAACCTTGCTGAGTCAGTGGAGCTTACATTCATAAAATTACATACAGGACTGCAGCCTATTTTTGAAAGGAAAAAAACATACATTCTTACATTCAATAAAAAAAGGATTTATGATATTTAGTAGTCTTTTGTATATGATCCCTTAAGGGAAAGCCAACATACAGTATAAAATACAATCATATTTCACTTACTAGTTTTTGAAGGACAAAAATCCACTGGGCATTAAGAGAGAATTTCAAGCAACAGCTGTGAAAGCTTAACTTAGCTATGGTTTATAGCATGTCCTCTTTAGCTATAATATGATCAGTGTCTTAGACTTCAATCAAAAATACCTAGTTGAGCACTTTTACTATGGCATACTAGAGTGCATGAACTGAGTGAAACCCCTTTCACCAAAGGCTATTCAGAAGAGAGACAGGGAGCTGGATGCCTCTGTCACAATGCTTTCCTTAAAGCATCAATACAGATTTTTTTAAAGAAAAAAAAACCTTCTCATTTTTCAGTGTTTAAGATTTGGCTCCTAGCATGAATTCAAATACTTTTTTATGAAGACCTGTCTATTTGATTGAGGTAGTGGTGCTGTTACAAATCTCTTTAAATTACATTTTATTTTTGAAATAAATCTATTTGAATTTAAGGGCTTCAGGACCGGGTATTTCAGGGTAGATGACAGCAAGACCTTGCCTATCTTAAAAACCATGCTGGAGGCCACACAATAAGCCTTCTTATCAGCCCTCAATATCACACAATAGATATGACTGACAACTCCCTGGTGACACTTGAACTATTAGCGTTCCTGATGTCTCTTGACTTGTTTCATTGCCTGGAGCTGTCCCAGAAACCAGAGAGAAACTTAGCTTCTTCAGTGTTAGTGTGGCACTCGGAGTGATTTGTGACATGGGCTGTTCTGCTTCCCCATTCCAAAAATCATCAAGGACCTTAACAGGATTTGCTCCCTCTGAAATGATTCTCCTCCAAATTTTCATATGGCTGCCATTCTTATGTTACTCACAAAATTATTGAAGACCCAGTTGATCTCTCAGGCTGTGGGGATACGGCGATTGTGCACTCTCTGTTGGGTTTTGCTTTGCTTTGGTCTGATTGTTTTTCTTTCGGTATTTTGCTCTTTCAATCAGTTGTATTCTTTACACATTGTTTTTTTAATTGGAAGCTCCCTTGTTTGGGAGTCAGGTTGCCTATTTATTAAATAAACAAATATTTTTTGAGTTGTGCCAAAGTATCAAGCATTCATAAGTCTTCAGTAAAAAATTATCATAATGGGTCCTCCATACTTGCAGATGTTGAGTTACCATGACATCAAGGTAATAGTGCCTCTTATCAGTATCTGGACCTCCTTCTTATATCCTGAGGCAAAACTAAATTTCTGTTATTTCTGTAATTTCTGGTATTTTCTTCCCTATGCATTGGTCTGATGGCAGTTTGAATCAGACTCATGGCTTAGGAAGCCATGAAATCCTGACCTGGCAAACTGATAGGTTGGCTTCTTCATCCATTATCAAATCATTGGTGTCATATACTCAAGGGAAGGGAGACTAGATAGGAAAATAGCCTGCAAATATATATATGTCCTTTCAGATATCTTCTCCTCTTAATCTCTTGCTATTCCTGACTATTAATCATCTGGATTAATGGATTTAGGCATTTTCATTCCCCCTACCTTCCCCAATAGAGACATCTCACCTCTCTGGGTACACTCTCACATTCACACAGAGAAAACAGAAAAATAAAGTTCTGGGCAAACAAAGTCAGCCTTATGGAATAAGACCCAGTTTTCACTTAGGCCCATTTCCCCTTAATGCAGCAACTAGCTTCTCCTCCAGAAACCTCCAGTTCCCACCTCAGACTGCTGTAGCAATAACAATAATTATTATCCTTCTCATCTTTTCTACTACCTTCCTTTATTGGCATCATTGTTATGATTATTATTACTCTGATTTTTTTTGCATATACACTGAAGCTTATGCACCAGAGACACATTCCTTGTGTGTGTAATCACATCTGGCCAAATAAAGCTATGCTATTCTATGCTATTCTATTCTATTCTATTCTATTCCATGAATAGCACTTGGACTTATATACCATCCCATATCAGGATCAAACTCTACGCTGTAGGCAGAATTAGCCTGCAATACTGCATTCTACCACTGTGCCACCAGGGCTCTTTAAAGAGCTTGTATTCAGTTTCTTAAAAAGCAAGCAAGCCCTCACATTTCACTGGTGAAAATAAATATTTCTATGCATTATAGTTTTTAACATCTTTGTTCTTATATTCATAAGGAAAGTTTAGGTTATTGCATTTTCAAAAAATCAAATCTTAACATCAGTTTGCTTATGCAGAATGTAATGCAACTTCAATTTTTTGCAGATCTTAATGAACATTGCTTTGCAGACATAAACAATGCAGATTTGATGTTGCCTTGTTTACATTTAAACATAATTAAAATGTGATGTAGTTAACACAATGACTCCCCAGTGATATTAGGGTTGTGCAATAGTTTGAGGACAGTTGAACTGTTTCAGGCAACACCACAGCTGTTCAAAAAATTGCATTTAGCCCTGGCACCTGAGTTGTTTTAATCTCTGCTCTACATCATGATTATTTATTTATTTAGGCAATGACAAAATAAATTGGCAAAGGACTGTAGGACTGATTGATAATACTGTATGAAATATCAGTTTCCATGTTTTTAGTGAGAAGTAACTTTTATAAGAACAAAAATAATATATTTCGTTTGCTTTCATTGGTAATGAGCCTGTTGAAACCTTCAAGGGAAATACATATCCTTTTAATATGAATTTATCTAATCTAGCATTCAATGTGCAAATACTATCACCATTACAGTTTATGACTGCTAAAATTATGCCTAATGATTATACTAACTTTTATAGGACTCTGAATTTTACAAAACCTGAAGATCAGTGACTGGAGAGAGTGACTGCCCTTAATTCAAAAAACTAAACTGCCAATCCTGCAAAATGGATGGATTGCAGCAGTTTTATCAACTTAATATCTCCCACATGTTTTGAGATCATGGGCTCCCATTGCTGACAGGGTTTTTAGGTAGTTGCAATCCCAACAACTGGAGAATACCAGATTGAAGAAGACTAGACTAAACTAAACATGTGTCTTACATATGTATAAAGTATTTGCAATGGAGGAAATAGGCTGGAATGCAGGAAATAATCATATGGTATCTATATATAAGAATGTTTTATCTGTATCTTTCCTGTTTCTTCTGATCTTTCACAGAAACAGGTTTGATTTCTTTACTGGAACTGAAACATCAGTAAACACACAAATAAAGTTAGTTTCTTGCAATCAAAATTGAGTATTGGCAAGAACCAATGGCCAAAATATAAATTAATATACATCCTAATTGAGAAGGCAAAACAGATGAAGTTACTAAACCATTACAATATTTAACCCTTTCTTCTTTGTACTTCAGTTCATGCAATCTTCCAGAAATGGAAGCTGGACTATTGCTAAAAGCTTAAAAATGAAATGGCCCAAATCTAAATGTACATGAGGAGATTGCTTCCAGCCCTGAGCAGCTAAGCAATAGTAACTGAAATCCTTCCTTTTGTCAACTGCCATTATGAAAGAACTCAATGACCTTTTAAGAAGAGCGGAGGGTAATCTGCTTATTAGTCTGTTGGAATGCAGTGTAAAGCAGTCATCTTCTGACTATCATCCCAAGATTATTCATGGACATTTTTTTGTTTTAAGAACTTAAAGATTTGGCTATCATCGAGTTCAGTGGAAGTTTCTTTCAGGGATAAATATAAGGTGGTTGATCTCCAATTCTCAGTATATCCAGACAGCACTATGAATGATGGAGAAAACTAAGAGTTGATTTTCTCCATTATTCACTGTTCAGCAACATCTGGACAGAGTTCAGCAACATCTGGACAGCTGAGGATTCTTTACACTATCTACAGAAAAATCTAAACATCTTCTTTTGTTGTTGATATAGATATATGAAAGACAGGAAAACAGGACGCGGGGCATTTAAATAAGACCCAATGAGGAAAATAATGTAAGACATTGTATAACACAGTTACTATGTTAAAATAGTAATTTTAATAATAAAATTGTTTCATTACCTATGAAATAACCACTAAAAAGACTTAAACATTTAAACTCGTGTGCAAAACTCCATTCAAGCGAATGGAGCTTCATGTGCAAGTGCAAGCATCCTCTACTTGCACAAGTGGCGTTTCACGCATACACGCTTGCCATTCCTCCACAGCCCAGTTTTGAACAGGCACTGGGCCAGTAGTGGGCCATGACCCAGGTGTTGGGGACCCTTGATATAAAACATGACTCACACAAGCAGTCTCTTATTTCTGCCTGTTCAAAGTCCCAATCATAATTCTATCTTAGACCAAAGTACAGAATAAAAATAATCGCACAGAATACCAACAGCAACCAATTATTTGTGTAAGAATATGCATAGACTGATGTGTAAAATCGTATCACTCACCAAAGCTGTTGCTTTCACCTGAGGGCTTTCATTGGTATTTTCAGACCACATGACAAATCTCTCTGCCTCTGTGAAGAAATACAGCATTTTTTAAAAAGTTCTATCCACAGGTCAGAGGTCACAGTTTTTAAGTCAAAGGACACTCCTAGGTTTTGAGTGAATTAATAAATGAGTTAGGATTTGGCAAATTAAACTGTCTAATATAAATTGGGTTTATGTAGATTCAGTCAAAACTAAACTAAATTAATTAAATCTTTCTATATGATGATTGTGTAGTGCTTTGAATTTGATTGCAGAAAGATGTTTTGAATGAAACACAGGGGAGTGGGAATATAGTAACTCTTTGCAACTCTTTATAGTGACTGCATCTTTGTCAATGATCACACACACTTCTTTCCACAGCTGTCCTGTAACTACAGGAAACACAGCTACCTTAAAAACTCACAGCAGGTTATTTTCCAACTTCCACATGCTCTTCAGCAGCTTTTCTGATCTGACTCTGATGAATTGCAGAGCCCTAGTTAATATTACTACTTATCATATACTATGACTAGAATCAGTATTGGAGATTTAAGAAAAGTTGTTCCAATATGAATAATAAAGCAATAATTTAACAACAACAATAATAACAACAACAATATCTGTAACACCGTCAAACATTCAGATTTGACTATCCCAGGTCCTTGGTAAGGATTCGATAGGTAGACAAAAATGCCAAACTCAGTCTGAATATCTGGCTGACTGTACAATGATCAATACTACTACTACTATTACTATTAGTACTACTACTACTAATAATAATCATCATCATCATCATCATCTTGTGGGACTTTCGAATACAGACGGATCACCATTTGGAACACAACACGCCAGATATTATGGTTGTTGAGGGCCAAAGCATACAATTTATAGATATTGCTGTACCAGGAGATGCCAGAGTCGAAGAAAAAGAACTGGAAAAAATCACAAAATATCGTGACCTGGCCATCAAAATTACATGGTTATGGATGAAACATGTAACAGTGATACCCATTGTCATCAGGGCACTTGGTACCATGTCCAAGAATTTTACAAAACACATCAAGAAATTACAGCTTCCTGCAATAACACCAGCGGAACTGCAAAAAACTGCACTACTCAGAACATCATATATTTTAAGAAGATACTTGGTTGATATCTAGGACGCTGGCAGCAACCCGTATCAACCATTAGCACCAGTCACTGGTATTTGCGATACATTTTTAAATGTTCAGTTGACTGAGTTTCATGTTTAATGATAGAATAAAAGATAATAATAATATTAATAGGGACAGCTTGGATTCAAATGCTACAGTAGTTTAGCTTAATCACAAGGATTTTGGCTTGTATGTTTCTCAAAGAGCAGTAAGTCTGTTTCATTCATCCAAGGAAATCTGAAATCTGTCAGAGATTTGCACTGTGACAGTTGAGTCCTATTTTAAGCAGCTAAACAAATGGGGAGGCTAATAATCTTCAGGAGGGTGCTGCACTACAACCAGGGGTGGGATTCAGCCGGTTCAGACCAGTTCAGGCGAACTGATATCTCCCACGATAATTTTCCTCCTATAATTCTGTAAACCAAATCAATGTTTCATCTGGGTCATAGGCAAAGCCATCACATGTCTTACATGTCTAATAATTTGGGCCTAGAGGACATTCTAATATGAGAACACCAGCTGTGTGTACCAGAAGGGTAAAGAATGCCAAGTCAGGCTAAACAACGTTTTAAAACCCTTGGGTATTCCAGAACATGGCATCAAAATTTCAAGCCCACTATATTCAAAACTGCAGGCAAAATGAGCACTGGTTCATGTTGCTCATGCTAATTTCATTTATCTTTTGTATGGTTTATTCAGTGAGGCATAAGGCCTCCACAGGCTTCTATCAGCAGTCTCTAGCTGAACATCTTTAGATCCTCCCTGGATTCCCTGACATTGAGCACATTGCTGACCCACTGGTTTCCTTTGACTCATTACGGATTTCAGCTGTGAGCAGTACTTTAGATGGCTGATAGACAACAACAATTAGGGAGAGGGTACAGAATAGAAACAACATTGAAGTCTCTCAGCTCAAAGGCAAAGGGAGGACAGAGAAACAGAGTTACTGGGTGGGTTTCATCTGGCTAGGTCTTGATGTAGAGGAGAATGGAGTTGTCGCAGAGAAGGAATATAGCACGGGTATCTAATCTTTTGGCTTGCCTTGATGGCATTGAGTGAAGAATTGTCTTGGACTGCATATAAAATATATACCGGTAATATAGTTAATGTATAGAAAACACATAGCAATACTAAAGTTTACAATCTTCTGAGGCTGCCTGCTGCCTATAGGGATATAGTCTTGAAGGGGGAATACAAGAACTGCAAAGTAAATGAAAACTCAGTTCTGAGAAAGAGGAAGCGGTAAAAAAGAAACTTACGAGGACATCTTGATTTTATTTGGGATCAGAGGGGGTAGAATAAAACTGATAAGCTTCCAAGTTATTATATCCTATAACAATAAAGCAGAATTCCAGTAATAATCCTTGCAGGGTCTGTTTTCTGAACTAGCTTACCTCAAGGAACTGAGAGCAGCCAAAGGAAGTTTAGCTATTGGTTAAGACAGGAAGCTCACTAGAGGTAACCACACGCTTCCAATCACCCCTTTCATCAGGCAAAGCTTTATTTTGCCTTTAAATGCAACTAGAAATACTTTAAAATAAATCAAGAGACACGTGTGTGCATTTTATTAATAATGCAGCAGAAAGAAACAACAGGGATTTGGAGAGATGGTTAAAGACAAGAAGAAATGGAGAATACTTTCTCAGCTTCTCTATTGTATCAGTGCTATCAGGTGGTCCCCTGGCAGTTGACCTTGACTAGATTTTGAAATTAAGGTACTTCTGACTAAGTTAGTATTTTGATAAGAGACTTTTAGGATGTTGAGAATAGTCGGGAGAACTTGAAAATACAGCATATCCCAGAAGAAGGTTAAGCAAACTATTCCCATATTATTGTCAGGAAAACTACATGGACAACTCCAATGACTGACTGGACAGCAGACTTATCCTCAAAGAAACTTTATTTTATTTGGCAGTTGTGTGGTCACATCTCTAGAGTGGTCACATAGAAGAAGGAAGGAAGGAAGGAAGGAAGGAAGGAAGGAAGGAAGGAAGGAAGGAAGGAAGGAAGGAAGGAAGGACAGAAGGAAGGAAGGAAGGAAGGAAGGAAGGAAGGAAGGAAGGAAGGAAGGAAGGAAGGAAG
>JANHFL010000580.1:99497-121712 GCA_032468155.1 Oxyrhabdium leporinum
AAACACCCCCCCCCCCCCAAGCATAGACACTCTCAAAAGTACACTTCAGGTTACAATGGACGACAGCAGATATTTTCAGCAATTCTAATCCAGTAGTTTAGCACAACAGTTTACAGTTGTTCTTTTTCTCTTCTCTAGATGGGAATCTTATTTACATTTGTTCACCAAGAAACTGAGCTACTAAAGGTAAGCATGAAAGAGAAACAAAACAAAACAAAAGAAAAGAACAAACAAACCCCCCACCTCAGCCCAATCTACATTTTCCAGAAAGCTGTATTTAACACAACATTTTCTTGAGCCTCTCTTTGTGAAGCCTTCAATTATTTACGGCACAGAGAAAAATATTTCAGGGTTGGATTTAACAACAGCATTTTGCTCATTGTTGAGAGAAAGTTAACAGCAGTAGCCATTCATATAGCAGCTTCTTTTTTATTTTTTTTGCTTGGGCCTATAAACAATACTATCTACTACCACCTTGGTTTTTTTCTGCACAACACTCACATTTAATGGCACCTCTTCCCGAATAAATTATAAAGAATCAGCTGAAATTTTATGCATATCCACTCAGGAATGGGACACACTAAATCTAAATATGTACACTTACACTAAAGATGTAAGTATGTATACTGAATTGAAAACAGACCTATTAAAATCATAGGTAGTACTCGACTTACAACAGTCTGTTTAATGACCGTTCAAAGTTACAACGGCACTGTAAAAAAAGTGATTGATGACCATTTTTCACACTTAGGAACCTTGTAGCATCCCCAGTCACATGATCAAAATTCAGATGCTTGGCAACCGGTTCATATTTATGACAGTTGCAGTGTCCTGGGGTCATGTGATCACCTTTTGTGATCTTCTGACAAGCAAAATCAATGGGGAAGTCAGGTTCACTTAACAACCATGTTACTAACTTAACAACTGCAGTGATTCACTTAACAACTGCGGCAAGAAAGCTAATAACATGGGACAAAACTCACTTAATGACTGTCTCGCTTAGCAATAGAAATTTTGGGCTCAATTGTGGTCGTAAGTCAAGGACTACCTGTAGTAACTCTGAATAAATAGAATTGGACTGAGCGGCTACAATCCTAAACACATTTTCTTGGAATGCATGGGGCTTACATTTATTTAAATGGGTTTAGTATCGACTGCTGACATTGTAGCTTTCCACTTTGAACTCTGCCGCTTAAAACAGTGATATATTCATATGCACATTTCTTAAGACTCTTGAGCTGTATAAAAACCACTCAGGGGCCAATTCATACACTACACTCTTAAGTGTGCACCTTTTAAGTCTTAGTTCCTAATTCTGATTAAGTAGGAACTGTGAGGAGGCTTAACAGCAAAGTTGAGAGATCTTTCTGTTGTACCCTACTGATGGATGCTGTCGAATTGTTTAAGTCAGCAGTCCCCAACATATCCAGCTTTGTGGACCGGTGGGGGGGGGGGAAGGGGATGGTTCCGCATGAGCGGTGGGTGAGCACGTGCATGCCGCTCCATTTGCATAAGTGGTGGGCATGCACGCCCGTGCAAATGGAGCTGCACAGGTGCGCTCGCCCAACGCTCGCTCAAGTGGACCTACGCTTGCAAACCTTTCCTGCGGCCCAGTTTTAAACAGGCCATGGCCTAGGGTTGGGGACCCCCCGATTTAAGTTACAGTCTCAAATTCAAATAGTCTAGTTGTTGTCAAGCATGTACTCTAAAAAGAAAAGTACAACGCATGGGACTGAGCTGGGCAGCATCATCTAACCCTCTCCCTGTGGCACAATCTAATATCCACGTGGTGAGTGTGGACATCTAGGGTCTGTTAATGGGTAGGCTGGAACTCCTGATCATACGGGATTTCTACCTGCAAAGAACAGCCCATGCAATAAAACCTGCAATCTACATGGAAGAAAGAAGGCCAGAAGATACTGTGCCACTCTGTGATTTATTAAGAAATCTCTACAGGGGGAATTCTCTGAAGAGAGAATGTCTTAACATGAGTCAAGTTTTTAGCTAGGTGGCAAGATCTGTTACTTCCCATTACATCTCTAAGCAAAATCATATTTGTGGAAAACAATGCTTGAGGCTAATTTAAGGCTGATCATGTTTTGATTTTCACTGGTATAACCATTTCATATAAATTCTTAGGAAACTACAGCTCTCTCCAGTTTGCTGAGGCTTGTGAATCTTTCCCTTACAACTGTTTGTTTTCTTCCACACAGGATTCAAAACCAGAAACAAAGTTCACAGGGAAGGGAACAATGAGGAATTACTTCAGGTGTGAACTGAATAGAATCTATTTTGAAAGGATTCTACAATAATGTAGAAATAAAAACCCAATTCACAGATTTATGTTAATGGTGTATAATTGCTGAAGGTGTACATAGCCCAAAGTTACCAGGCTGAACAGCCAGAGCCACTAAGCCACTTCTTAAACCAGTTTTGTAACATCTCATCCTTAAATAACCTTACAACACTGTGAAAAATAGTTTTCATGCTCTTAAATGCATCTGGAGATTTTGTGTTTTTTCAAATCTCTTTCTGTTTATTAAATTATACTAGCTGTTTTATTTAGTACATTATCTAATAATCGGTCAATCTTGCTATGAGGATAAATACTCAATGTCCAACTGGAGCAATATATCGTAGTAGGAAGAGATCTATTATCACACCTTTACACCCAGAATCAAGAGTGATAAATATCTCTTCATTTCATACAGAATATCAGCCGTCAACAGCATGAATACCTCTATTCAGTGTAAGACAGAACAGCTATCACATTGCATGATCATGCAATAACATTCCCAATAAATGTCTTGTGTGTAGTACACCATTTCACTTTCTTACATATTCTGGGCCAAGACTCCCAGCTGCTACAGTATATCATGCCATTTCCTTTCTGTTTCTGAGAAAGACTGCTGCCTTTATGGATTAAAAAAAAGAGACAGAAAGAGAATGTTGTGCATACACAGCTTGGAATGCTACCTGCATTTTGGTAAGAGGGAAGGTGGAAATTTAGGAAAAGAAATAACATGAAAATAAAGGGAAAGCTAAGGCAATCTGTCCAATGGCACACATTGTATCTAGTTTCGTGATTCGTTAGCAAGTGTCACAAAGGCAAAAATGGAAGAATTGTGTAAACGTATACAATACAGACACAGTACGTCAGCCACAGACAACTAAATGAGAAACAGCCCTATGATTCTTTTCTTTCTGCTTTGTTTTTTCTTTACTTGAAAGCGGATACTCGGCCAGTATATTGGTGGCATTTTGTTTTTTATATTCAGAAAAAGATGTCATGATGTTACCAAGAAAAAGAGTCTTCATGAAAACTAAGGTAAATTTGCAAAAAGATTGAAAATACAAAATATTTTAAAAAATGTACAGATTACTTGTATCTTTGGAAAACACACTGAAATGATTTTTCCCCCTTTGCATTTTTAAATATTTAATTACAAAAGTTAAGGCAAAATAGTCATTGTGCCAAACTGTCATGAATCTAGACCTGTTTATATTTATTGTTTAAAATATTTCTCTATGCTGGAATAGCAAAGATACAATCGTGGGAAAAATATTAAAAACATATACATCTTTTTCTGAAAGGATGTATTGAGTTGTCCAGAGAGACCTGCAACTGAAACATAGCCTTGAATGGAACTGTGGACACAACCCTACAATTCCCATACTTATTTAAAGGAAATTGGTAGAGCTGTGGAATGTTATTAAAATGATACATATGTAATCTAAAATGTGCCAATCCTTAGAAAATTCAGCAGGAAGGCTCTCTCTGAATTAATTGCTTTATATACTTGTAGTTTTCCAGAATTATTTTATTCCTGGAAACAAAAAATAGTAGATAATGTACAAACATTGGTAAATAGATGATTTCTTCTAAATATATATAGTTTAATTTCATTGTTTCTAGCTCCCATTTGGTTTGCTTTAATCATATTTAGGCGAAGACAGCCTCCAAATATATTTTCAAAACATTATTGACTTTGAATTTTAATGCCAGCCCTTCAGATTAGCTTTTCTCACCTTTACATCTTCCAAATTTATTGGGACTATAGTTAGGGTTTCAGTACTGACCATATGCAGGGCACAGGTGTATAAAGGTGACTGGATCCTTGTAGAAGTTTGAATTATAGCCTATCTATTCACCTCTGTGTAATGTTTTATATTTTAATTGTTCTGTACTGTAGGTTTCATTAGGCATAATGAACATTATAATGTTCATTCCTGCTGAAACCATTAGGACTGCATAATGAGTATTTTTTTTTCTGATGATCCTGGATTCAAGTCCAGCTAACTTAACCAGTGGAGTTATCTGGACCTGAATCCGGGATCATCAGGAAAAGCCAGTCAATAATAATAAAAAAAATCAAGAGGTTGTCCTAAAAAGCTTTGAAAGAAAATTAATCAGGGATGTATTTATGTTGCTCAAGACTTATTTGTTGATATCAGTGAAATATATGTTTGTTTAAATGCATTAAAATCAGTACTGTTCTGTTCAGCAGTTTGTTGTACTTGAGAGGAAATAAGCATCCAACAATAAGATAATCTCCATTTTAAATTACATGTGAATTTTACTTTAACTTTCATGGTATGTATGAATGGATGTGGAATGCTGACAATTTGCTAAATATAATAGAAAATAAAAAATATTCTGCTCTATCAGAAAAAGTGCTATATTTGTGCTCTACTTCTAACCTTTAATCTTTGCTCTGCCCTGTATTACCTAGCAAAAATATTCACAGGAGTTGTAGATGATGATCACTTTTTTCAAATTTTCGCTAAATGTTTACTGAATAACTTGAAAGATTAGGTGATTAATGTATTGTCAAATATAGGGCTCTGTAAGAAAAGTCTGTGACTGTTTTTTTGTGGAAAAGTAATGCTATTCCTCTAATTTTCCTAATTTAACTGTAGAAATGTGTAGTATTACATTACCAATAATTGTGCAACTTTAAGTTTATTTTTATTAGTTTGTCTGATTTGTTTTATTTTATGATTTGTGCATGGAATACAGGCTGTTCTTATTTAGCAACTGCTTCATTTAGTTTAGTTTGCAGGTCTGTAAAGCAAACAAAAAATCTGAAGTAAGACCATAAGCAGATTTGTAATTTCACCCAGTGGCAGCTTCACTGAATGACTAAGTTGCTGGTCATCACTGTGGTTGCTAAACAAGGACTACATTTAGTGTCTTTAAAACAGTTTTTTAATGGAAAAAGTTTTAATGAGAGAATTTATCTTTTATCTTTTTATCTTTTTAAGTCTATGATTCTGACATGCTTGTACCGAAGTATGTTCAACTGAACTCAAGTTCAACATTAATTCCAAATAAATGGATTTAAAATTGGGATGTGGTTTTGCAAATCTCATGGAGATTGTTGGTATTCCTCACTTGAAAAGTTACCAGGCAGGGATATCTTTCTTAATGGCACAGAAAGAAAAGAGCTCAGAGGAAAATTGTTGTTCAACATGACATTTAAAACTTAAAGAGTTAATACAGTAAAGCACCACCTGAGAGAATAGATACACATTAGGAGACAAACTCTTTCTCCAGCAAGATTAATGCTGGTTTTGTACGTTTCTATAGGATTCATGAAGTTCTTCCTTAGCTGAAATGATTTTGATGTCACTAGAAATCTTCACTTGTAATCTATTGTAAATTTTATGGATACAGCTAATTGTCGGAAGAAATACCAGTAGGACTCAGATTGTTGGAAGGCTTCCTATTACCAAGGAATCATTATTTTCTATCGGCCAATGCCTCTTTCTGTTTGATACTTTAAGAATAAAAATACCCTCAGTGAGGCCTCCTATAACCTGTGGCAATCCAAAACTTCTAGTGCAGATGCCAATGGAATCCCTCAAAATTTTGGAGGTGGGTCACACCAACTAGATATTAAAAATTAGGAAAAGCATCTTAGAACTCAACCACAGAAGGCTTCAAACGAGAGATGTAGAAGAGAACACAGACTGGAAAAAATAAATTAGCATGTTTACTATAACTTTACTGAAATACTTGCTTGAGACAAGGAGCCTGCTTAAATCTTCCCCAAAAGACAGCAGCAACATGCCTCAGGCTTCATCACTCTTCTGCTCATTTCCCTCTGGGGAGAAGGGAATGATCACATAATACTCTTGATGAAATGGGAAAGTTGCAATTCCAAAGAACTGACATGAGGTTTGTAGCATTAAGAGCAGGAGTAGTACAACTGTGGCTATATCCATTCATTCCCAAACTTGGTGTGATAGGAGATGACGATGGGGCTGATGAAAACTGGAGACCAGCAATCTCTGAAGGACTACAGATTCTTTGATCATAGCTTTGAGATACTTTTACTCATGATTAGAATATATTTTCATAGTCAGATAATGGCTGTATGCTCAGCTGACACTGAGAAGGCAAAAGGGAATCGCTTGTTACCCTGAAACTGTGTTTTTCATTTCTTCCCGGGGACAATCCTGGGTAAAAATATCTCAAAGTTTCCGGAGGTGTAATGAGACAAAGCAGGTAAAGAAGCAATGTTTAAATTATATGGGTACTTATGATGTGCAGAACTTTTCTACAAGATGAAACACAAAAACTAATTTGATGACCTTTTAAGCAAAGAAAGACTATTTTGCAAGAAATTTGTACTACTTGTGGTCATTCATAATATCCCACTCTTAACACATAGAGCTCATCTACATCTCGATGCAAGGATGCCCTTGCTGAGGACATGTTTTCACAATAAGTCCTCCATCTTGTTATGCACCCATTACTGAGTCTGGTTGAAGCTCATCTAAGGTGCCTGAAGGAAGTATTTTCTCTGCTAACTTAGTCTTAAGCCTCCCATGTATGCATTCAATTAAACATGGAGGAGGAGCCTTTGGAGTTTGGCAACTGCTAGAGACTGAAGGGCTCTCCCATCTGCATGGATGGTTTGGGCATCTGTTTGGTCTTTTTTGTTCTGGTTGCCAGAGAGACCATACCTCACTGTCATGGCACATATTTTTCCTTTTGGGGGCTTGGACATGGGAATATTGATTGCATATTAAATGGAATGCAGGTCTTTGAGGAAATAAATATTGCTACTGCAAAACAGAAATAAAGTTGCTTAGGAAATACCATCAGTTTTGAAAACGCGTCCATCTGTGATGTACTGTGCTGGCTTTTTGACCGCAATAATTGTAGGCAGTGGATTTTGGTTTTTTATCAAAGATTCACTACAGAGGGATTGTTGTTTTGTTGTGCATGAGGGCAGACTCTGCTTCTCTTCCCCCCCGCCCTCCATTTGCACCAGCAATGCCTTGCCCAATGCATTTTTATTTTGTAGGGCTGAGGGTTCCTGAAAAGAGTGGAATCGTATCCTTCTCCTGCAAGTGCAGTCTAATTTGGGACCCAGACCTGTAATTTATCCCATGAGTTGTCACAGTCTTAAGTTTTGGCAGACTCCTGTGCAAAGGTTAGAGGACAAACCTAGCGGCAGAAGCTTTGAATAACAACTTAGGGATGTACGCACTCAATATCAAAACTATTGAAGCTTATTTTGCCATCTTGAAAGAGGCAACTCTGTAATGGGAGAATGAGTTGCCATGAGCAATGCAAACAAATGAGGGTAAGAGCTGACATGGAAGATAAGAAGCAGGCATAGGGTGGAGGTGCCACTTCAAACTTACTGGTTGTGGAAATAACTTTTACCGGGAGAAAAATGTAATTAAATCTCTTTATCCTCCTTAGAATTTACAGAACAGGTATTATAGAACTGGTTTTTTCCCCAGCCTTTGAAGAGAAGAGACAATCACTAACCTAAACGTAATCTACATTATTTTCTCAGAAGGCAGCAATACTACTGGCTTAATTGCCAATATGTGGTATGAAGTATATTGTGGGTGCTGTCCTTTCTGTATTATCAAGAATGGGAACATAGCACATCGGATGAGGTCTTAGTAACCAAACATTCAAGCAGAAGGACATAGAAAGTGATTCTAGTGATGCTAATATGAAGCTAAGATTCCCACTGGGCTTTTTTATTTTATCTGAAGGAGACACTGGAAGATGATACTTCATATGGTGCTTGCCTATTATAAAAATGCTAGCTTTTCTACTTTGATTTTCTGTTCTCTGGGAGGTAAATATAACAACCTCTAAAAAGATTTTGAGAACTGGGGCTTTCTATTCTTGAGAAAAAGTGGCTCTCTTCTTTTTTCTTTTCGGGAAATTTAGATCATAAGACAATTATCATGGGTACATATTTTATATAAACCACAAAATCATCTTTTACATATCACAGTTCCGACAAGCAGACCATATACATAAGTAGGCACTGTTACTGAAAGGCAAACAAGTAAAATCAGTGACAATAATTTAATCCTGGCAATTCTGGACCCATTTTCATGGCATACTCATTTTAGTTCGACTGTAGGGATATGGGACATAAGCACAATACTGAAAACTAAAAGATTTAAATAAGTCCAAAATAAAACAATGATAACAAAACCCTAAATCATCACTCTGAGTTCCCTAGGCAACTGTTCAATTATTTTTAGTGATACCAGTCAGTAGTGAAATCAGTGTGGTATTTTCAGTGTTGCCAAATATGTCACAACTGAATTCTGATCCACACTTGCATGCATACAAGCCTCATTGAAGCCAACTAGATGGGAACGCCCAGCACGGAGACTGTGCAAAATGCGTTCCTTTCAATGACCCTTATAGAAGAGCCCATCAGAAACTTGAGCAAAATAAATGAAGGTTCCAGTCAACATGATGCTAGTTGGGTTGCTCCCATTGTACATTGTCCACAAGACCAAACAGTTTTATTGGGGCTTATATGGGAACAGGTCTTACTAAACAGCTTCCCAGTTTAGAACAGTTTAGAACAGAGTCTTTCTTTGGGGAAGAAAAATTCAGATATTAACATGATCAAATGTCTTTCCCTTATCCCAGTAAAAAATAAAACCTGTGTCTTAAAAAACATACAACATTAAAATGCAGTTTAAGGCTCACATATATGTGAAACTTAGGAATCCTGTAAAACCTTGGAGGTTGATCACACCTGTTAGTTATATAAAGTAAAATTCTTCATATACGTTTATAAGTCTAATAAATATATGCAATACATAAATATGCATATTACACATATTCAACTATGCATATTCATATATTATATATTTATATTGATATAGAGATATCTTTCAAATAGAACAGCACTTTGTTCGCTGTTTTTGTTCTCACCCTCTAAAAATAATCCTAAAAGAGTGCATTTGGTGAGAAGTCTGTACTTTCATTGCTCATCTCCCTTGACAAGTTAGAAAAATCAGAGCAAACCAACCGCAAGGCAATGGAGGCAGTCACTTCCAGTTCACAGTACTGCAGTTAGAAAAATACAGTGAGGTCTAAGGGAGTGATGGAGCACGAGCTGCTCGGAAGAAGAAGAAGGAGGAGGAGGAAGGAAGGAAGGAAGGAAGGAAGGGATGGTCACATGACAATACAGCACTGACAGCGCTTTTTCTTTTCTGTACCTGGGACTTTCTCCATTGGTAAACTTTCTTCTTTTCCCTCTGGGGAAGAGGGCTCTGTTGTGTCTGACAAGGGCCTCCCAGAAACTAACTCAGCAGCATTTCCATCCATGGTCGACACATCAGTCACTGTCTTCTCACGTAATGATTTTTCATCATCTTCGTCAATAAGGACCAGTTCGGCCTTGATTGTCTCATCATAGCCCAATACCTTTTTGGTCTCATCTTCATCATCAATATTTTGATAACCCATAAATATCATTGTTACTGGGTGATCTGAGCTGGCTTCTGGGATTTCATCCCCAGAAAGTTTTGCTTGGTGTGGAGGGTTCCCGGAAAGTCTTTTGCCAGATTTGTGCACCATCTCTAGTTTTGCTTCCTTAAAAAGAATTTGTTCCTTCACGTGGCTGAGATTTCCATCCACTATTGATATAGGCCCTCCTTTTATGCTTGATTGCCCTGCTTTCTGAATAAGTTCATCTACGTCCTTTGAGCTTAACTTATGTACTCCGTTTTCTACCACCGTGCCTCCAGAATGCATCTCATAGACTACTTTGGTACCATCATCATAGACTTTGATTCCTCTCTGACGGGCAGCCTCAGGGCCAATGGGGGATGTAGAGAGAATCTTGGTCTCTCCAGTTTGTTTGTCTTTCTCCACATTAATTTCCATGCTGTACAAAGCTTGAATGGAAACAAGAGAGGAAGTGTTTGTTACAACAGCAAGAAGCATGTGAATGGTTAATTGCCAAACAGACAAGCAGACAACTATATACCCAAAGAAGCTGTGTTCTAAAATGCCAAGCAGCCTATGTTAGAGATGCAAACTGTGAAGTCAAGCAGTTGTTATCTTAACAAAGGTTGATGCAACTAGTACTAGCCAGACTTTTCTAGCGAATGGATAACTTTCTAATATTTTTTTGTACTAGGGTGATGACAAACAAGCAGGTCTACCATAATGTCTATGTTATTGAATTAGTTCACATAGTAAATATGGTCATCGTCTCAAATTCTGATTGCCCACATCAGGGGAATAGGACATATAATACTAAAAGTTACATGGGGATATTTAACAACCTGGAGAGTTCCTCTTATACTGGCCAAATATTTCCTTCAGAAGTGAAGCACAATAAAAAAAAATCACTTGAATTTCTACTTCAGGGGGAGTTTCTGCACAACTTAGAAGCTACATGTTACACCCACAATATATAGCATCACCAAGAGGAAGGAGCAGGAGGAAATATAAAAACCCTGATGTATATGCATCATTATTAAAGTTGAGCATAGGCACTGATTCTGCAAGTCTACAGAAATGCCATAGAATGTGGTATTAAAGAAGTCAGTTTTCTAAGAAACAGGGCTGTAATTAACAAAGCAATTGTTTAGTCTTCCTGGTAGCAAAGATATGCTTGAAAGTGAGGGATTATTGTACCCTAGCACAATCTCAGAAGCAAGAACAGCAGTGCAAGTGAACTTTTCAGTGGTGAAAGCTTCAGTGTTATTTATAGGTTCTTATCCCATCACCAGCAGAGACAAACAAACAAAAAAGAGATGCAGGTACAGAAAATAACGCAAACCTTCCTGAATTGTTTATCTGAGCAGAGTACCTATATCCACTCCCTGGAGCTTCTATTGTTCCTCTTAGAAACAATTCCACTTAAGATTCAGTTACTTTTCCCACTCCAGGCCTCCTCAAAAGGGAAGGGAATTCTTTATCATCTAATTTATTTGATTAAAAAAAAATCATCTTGGGTTTCATATCTACCCCAATTCACCTAGCTTTAAAGGCAACATGAATGCTCTTAGAAGGAACAGAAAAACGGAAATGAAAAATAGTAGTAGAGTTTTAATTAAGCCTTTTAGCGTTGTCGATCAGTATAAGTAATCTTCCACTTTCTCATCTGAGTGTGGTCTGCTTGATAGGTGCACTTGCCATTTAATGTCTCACTGAATGACTATATATAGCTCTGCAATACAGTAGATGAGATCATAATGCATGTAGAAACTAGAAAAAAAGCCTTCATAGACTCTTGGAAAGTACTGTACTCTGTTGTCGTTCTCTGCGATGATACACAAGTAGTCCTCAACTTACAACAGTTCACTTAGTGACTTTGTGAGGTTAGACCGTCAATGAAAAAAGTGACTCATGACCATTTTTCACACTTACGGACATTGCAGCGTCTCCATGGCTACACGATCAAAGTTCATGGCAACTGACTCCTATTTAGGACGGTTGCAATGTCCCAGGATCATGTGATCACCTTTTGCGACCTTCTGACAAGCAAAGTCAATGGGGGAGCCAGATTCACTTAACAACCGTGTTACTAATTTAATAACTGCAGTGATTCACTTAACAACTGTGGCAAGAAAGGTCGTAAAATGGGGAAAAATTCTCTTAACAACTGTCTCGCATGGCAAGAAAAAATTTGGGCCCAATTGTGGTTGTAAATCAAGGACTACCTCCATTTGTGATGGGTCATTCACACGTGCAAGTTACTTCTCACTACCATGATATGCATCAAATGATGGCAATACATATCCCAAAATATATAGAAACTTTACTGGGAGTAATCTGGAAGGGAACAGCTTAAAACTAACACCACAGTCAAACCTATCTATAAATTTTGCATGACAAAATTTTGCAATTTTGCAGAATTTAGCCCATGAATGTAACATTTCATGCAAGCTTTTAGTCAACACCTTTTCCATGTAATACAGGGATATCAACTGACTTCTGGTAATCCCTGAAACTACTGTCTTTTAAAAGCTATTAATTGGTCTCACATTTTCAACTCAACTCTTAATCAGAAAATACTATTAATTAATAGTATTATTAGTATAATATAGCATAACAGTATTATAATAATGCTTAAGAAATCTATTAGAAAAAAATGAAGACCTTGATAAAGGTAACAGAAGCAACCGGAAGAAGGTTTACAGAGGTATTACAGATGTTCCTCTCCCCGCTCCCAAATAACCTACTGATGTTTTGTCGCTTTTCTGAACTGTGTAGAACGTGGTCTGCCTGTTTTTGTAAATTGTTTTGCTATATTGCACCAAAATTCTAATGCAGATGTATATAACTTTGTACTTCCAGAAGTCTTGGTGAATACAACCTGTGTATTTGCCAATCAGTATAAACAACCGTTCTGGCTCTAAATCTAATGACAAAGGCAGATGTCCACTGTTGCTTGTTTTCAACAACTGATTATAAAAGAACACCCAGTCTTTGCATTGTGGGAACCAGAGCTTCATTATGTGGATTTTGTGGATGTAATGTACTCTGAGTTACTTCACCATTTGAATGTTTCATTTATTTTAAATATTTACATATTTTATACACAACGATCATATTCCAAATACTAATGTTGTTATCCTATTACTGTAATGTATGTATGTTCAACTCAGAACACCCACTGAGTTCAATAGGTCTTAATTTATGCTACATATTCTTAGGCCTGCCATCTATATACCACAAAGATAACTAATATGAGGATTGGTCACTCACTCATTCATTCAGTCACAGACGAACTATATTTAGCCAAACAAGCAAGCAGATATTTGTAGGGAAAAACTCTCGTAAGGGCCGACAAATTTGCAGAGCTTTTTTTTTAAAGCTAAAGCAAACACAAAGAATAGTAGCAATACCAAGAAAGGAGAATATTCGTAGCTCAGGGTTCACATGAGGGGGCCTTGGTGCTCTCTGGGCTTGATGATTTTCTGTCAGATGGCACCGATGATGTTATCTAATTTGGGTAATGAAATGTCTTCAAGAAAACAAACAAACTCAAAGAGAACCAAGGATCCCTCAATAGTAGCAGTTGTATATAGAGATCTCATCTATCTGAAGTTTGCTGGGCACACTTATATCTAAGCTTTGGGGATAATGTGACAGTCCTTTGTATAATTTTTGGAATGGTAGTACATCGTCAAATATTCCTGTGGGGTAAAGTAAGCAGTCAGATGTTCCGGATTGGTTTTAGCACTCGGATTTTTGAGTGGCATAAAAGAGAAGATGAATGTTATTTTCTGTGTTACTATTATATTTTTAATACTGGGAAAGAAGAGAGTAAATAGTACATCTGGAACTTAGCATCTTGACTTAATGGGATACCCTATATTTATTTATGTAAATTTGGGCATTGCCCGATTCAAAATGACTGTGGGCAGCACAAAAATAATATACGACAAACCACAACAAACAAACAAAATAAGGTGGAATCCAGGCACAATATACAGGCAGAAAAGAAAAATAACAATTCACTGCACAAGCACACAGTTGAGATGTTCCTTGAAGGCGGTCCCATAGAAACAATAGCATCGAAGTCCCTTTGTCCACATTTCATCCTGTCAGGACTAATTTTAATATCTCTAAAAATAAGTATATATAATGGAATTCCAATAAGGGCTTGTAGGGTGTTTTTTTAGAGATTGAACAGCTACATATTTGTAAACACTGTGCTTCTCATATTGAAAATCTTATTTAACCATGTATTCATTCTTGATTTGTTAAAGTGACGGGTGCATTTGAAAGCCACAATCTCTGTGAATCTGGGCTCATTCAAGTATTGTATGGTTCAGAAAATGTTTGGATTTGCTTGTGTGGTTGTCAACCCACAGTTGTGCTTATTAGCTTATGTAACTAAATAATATTCTACTTAGGTTTCATGAGAATGGGACCCTTCCTCAATTCTATTTGTTAATAGAGAGGTTGGATCGCTTTTAATTTTCAACACTTTCAAATGTGCAATCACTCTTAAGACAAATATATTTGGGTTCTCTATCTCAAATGTATTTCCAATGAGGAAAGAATTAAATAACAGCTTCTGGAGTCACTAAACGGAGAATGGTAGAAATAACAATTTCAAATGGCTTCATCAAATTTGAAATACTTAATGCAAATGCTGCTTTTTACAAACAAATCATTAAAAATAATTGAAATCAATGAAATGTAGACAGATATATGAGAGAATAAGTGCCACTGAATTTAAATTTAATTCTGAGCGAATGAGTGAGAAATAAAATTGAAGCCATTAGTAAATTAGGCAACAGTTAACATGATTAAGTATGTTAATTTGCTTGAAAGTTAGGATTAATTTTTGACAAAAACTTTATTTGTGGACATAAACACTCTTACTGCTTTTGTCTTTAAATAGATAAACCATAACATTAGGCTTTCTATTGTCTGCCTGTTAACAACTGTTAAAAACAAATCAAAGCAATTCTATCCTATAATAGCTCATTCAACCTATGAACAAATGCAACAAGTCTCTTTAAGTTTAGATGTGGTGTCTGCCAGATCATTAGCTAGCTGTCCTTTCCCTAGTCTATAAAATACAGCTGGTTGTTAGTCCCAGATAATCCAACATGTTTTTTCTTTTCCTTTTTTAAAAGATCAGACTTGCTGAAAGAATGAACAAAATTCTATTGAGACTTACCAGTTACCCTGCTTGTTCTGTCTTTCCCAGGAACAGCCTCTGTTGCTTGTGAATAGAGAGTTGTGAGTTCAGGGATCTGGGAGTAAATGTAATTTACTGCATCTAGTTATCAAAGAATGGGAAATACAGTTAAATAAGACCCCAGAGGCTTCATTGCTTAGGCAGCAGTGTCCCTACTTATTATCCCAAACAATAGACATCAGAAGCTTTGTGCCAGATAACTGAATTAAAGCAGCAAAATGCAGAATCAGTGTGCTTTGATTGCCATTCAATAGTCTAGCTGAGGCGGGAGAGAGAAAGACCTGATGACTAAGGCTTTTTTAGTGATATGAGTGTGAAATCATGTCAGGAGGTTCCACATGTCAGCAGATCCAGGGCCTCTGAAAATGAAATAGATTGAACAGTAATTTGCTTGTAAAATATGGAAAAACAGTAAAGTGCTCTGTACAGGATCTTTGCTCAATTAAATGCTTTTATTGCTACAATGGGGAGGGGTTTTTATGGGGAGGGTTCTTCTTTCCAGGGACATAAAAGCTAATGTTTATTTATTATATTCAATGTAGGTTAATATGAACTATCTGTACAGATTAAACGTTTATTGAGAAACATCATAAATCAATATAGTAAATAATATAATTTATAACCATTCTTGAACAGAGACTGTTGGTACATTTGCAAGCTAAGATAACTATGGTTGAATGTTCAGAAGCAAACAGATGTTTGTACCTGGAAAGTTTTGGTACATCTTTTTATGTTTGCGTCAGAATGAGCCGAACAAGACGTCTGTGCAGGATCAATCTAACTCCTTTGTCAGCATTTTCTTGCTTCTGCTATATGGGTACCGTAATCAGTTTCAAAGACCGAATGGCACTATAGAAAAAGTGAAACTTGTCATTTTCCTAACTTCGTATATTGCTAAGGCAGAGCAGGATTTTTAAGGCTGCTCTTAATGGTTAGCTAGTATCATAAGGCAGTAGGGAGATAAGGTGTTTATATTTGAGATTAAGCTTTTGAATTGAGTTTGGAGATGGGGCAGTAGCCAGCAAAGATCATTTAAACTAGCCCCATCGGCTCAGCCCAACACATATTACTGGGCCATGAGGGGGAGATTAAGATGTCATGTGCACGCATAACCTGGTCAATAACAGTTTTAGCCTTAAACTGAATGCTTTAGTTAACCATGTCATTTGAACAGAGAAGAAAAGGTCAACAGAAGATTAGTCTTCTATTTCTGCTGCTGGTACAGATAAGCCCTCAAGTGGTCCTGCAAAAATAGGGCTGCAGAAAAACTGTCTTGGTTTTCCTTTTGTTGTTCACATAAACCCACAGCCATATGGGGGTGATGGTGACAGGAGGGGGACGATTGGGGAGGAGGGTTAATCCTTCACAATTTTGCTCATAAGGCGCTAGGCTTGATAGCCGCTCCATGTTATTTTAAAGAATGTGATAGTGTTAAAAAGGGTCTCTTTCCATTTGACCATTCTTTATCTGAAGAACACATAGTTGAGTAATTGTCTTTAAATCATGGCTATATCAAAATGGTTGCTTTCCTTTTTTTTCTTAACTGATTTTTAGATTATGAACTGTCACCATATACAGTTTGTACACCATGTATAATTCAATTCATCCCGATATCTAAATAAGATATTTGTATAGCTACTTTAAAAGGGCTTCATTTTTTTCTGATGGAATTAACTGAGTTTTAAAGGAGAACAATTAAATGCTATGCCACCAGCTATAAATAGAAGAGGGCAATTTAAACTGATTATAATACACTCCAGACAAATTTATTAAAGGATGATGTATCCAAAAAAGCAAACACATAAAAAAGCATATAAAATTGGACACGACTGAATGTTTAAAACAATTTCCAGAATCTCCACAACAAACAGGCATGCCACTGATAGTGCAGGTGGAGATGATTAATCATAAGACTCCATGGCCTTTTGCTACATCTCCAGTTTGGATTAATTCTCATTTTATTACTTCTCCTCCCACACAAATGATGCTCTTTCCTACTTTCACTTTGCATGTTTGCTGCAGGCATAACTCTGAATGTAATCAATGCAAATAATTGTAACAGAGACGTACTGATTTTACTCCGGTGTAGCAGACAAACTTCCTTGTAAAAATGCTGGGGTGTCTGAATGAGAGTTTTATGTGAATCTTTAATTTGGGATATTACTTTTAAACTGCCTTAAAGGAGCTAGTTACAGAACAAACAATTCATTAAGAACCGGCAGGCAGAAGAGATAATGTGCTGAATTCTAGACGAGGAGCCTTGCAACATCATGCCTATTTATTGTGTTATTAATTTTCTTTCTTAAAACAATATATAGGCAGTCCTCGACTTACAAGAGTTTGTTTAGTGACTGTTTGAATTTACAATGATACTGGAAAAAGCGACTTATGAACATTTGCACAGTTGCAGCATCCCCACGGCCACGCGATCAGAATCCGGATGCTTGGCAATTGGTTCATATTTATGACAGCTGCAGTGTCCCAGGGTCATGTGATCACCTTTTGCAAATAAGCAAAGTCAATGGGGCAGTCAGATTCACTTAACTGTGTTCCTAACTTAACAACGGCACTGATTCACTTAATAATTGTGACAAGGTCGTAAAATGGGGCAAAACTCTCTTAACAACTGTCTTGCTTAGCAACAGAAATTTTGGGCTCAATCATGGTCCTAGGTCAAGGACTACCTATACGCAAAATGACCTCTGGGGAATTCAACTTATTCTAGTATTCATTAGCAATAAAAGGATATTCAAGTAACTCTGTGATTTGTAAGATTACATTGCACCTAGGCAGTATTGTTGTTATATCATTATTATTGCTGTTTCAGTATGCAGATTTAAAAATACTGTAAAAAAGGTTTCCTTTTTTTAACATATATATACATATAAAATGGTATAACCAATAACCTGTTCCCATAAAAACTGACATAATTCAGGGTACATGTCCGGGCATAGCACGTTATTGAATAATAATTGATAACAGCAATGTGCTGAGTGATGATGTCTCTCATTTTTGGCAAGCAGTTCCTTCTTGGTTATTTTAAACAAGCCTCCTCTAGTTTTAGAACTCGGTTGTGATTTACCCATTTGGAGATGTAAAGATAGCTTCTTATCCTCCTTTCAAGATATGAAACTCATGCTGTTTTTAATGACTAACAGCCTAACTCGCACCTCAGCAGAAATGTGTTACAGAGCACCATGGCCTCTTTGTAAATTCAGAACTCTGGAATCTTACAAGTTACAATATCAATTCCATGCTGGCCTGGAATTCTGAAGGCTGAAGCCCAATACATCTGAAAGGGACCAGTATGTATGTATGTGTGTATGTACAGTATGTATGTATTTGTATCCCATCTTTATTATTTTTACAGATAACTCAAGTTTGCAAACATATCCAACATACCTTCCTCCTCCTATCTTTTACATGACAACCCGTGAGGTGGGTTGGGCTGAGAGTGACTGGTCCAAATTTATACAGATGAGTTTCATGGCTAAGGTAGGACTTGAACTCATGGCCTCCTGCTTTTTGCCTGGTGGCTATCTGGGCATGCCATCGGGATATATGGTCTGTGTGTGTGTGTGTGTGTGTGTGTGTGTGTGTGTGTGTGTGTGCGCGCACGCGCGGGTATGCATGTGCTATCTAGCTGGAACCTAGACCCAAATTATTCTATATGCTATCAGGGTGGAACTCCACAGAATTTTCGGAAGCCAATTCCTCGCTTTCAGGGACTGCTATGTCAATGTGTTTTACAGCAAACAAACAGATAGGCCTGTCCCTAACAAACATGCCTTGGCAACTTCTTTCTATGCCATGTCCTCAACACTCTGCATTAGTCTTCCTCAATTAGTTTTGATTTTAATATTGTAATTTCCCTCTTAGCTCAAACCATAATTTTGGCCCTGCATATGATCTAGCACATTTCACTTTTGGTACTGATGCAGTCAAGAAAGAAAGCTTATTGCTGGCATCAGGAACTTTTGAAAAAGCTTTATTCCATATTCTCTCTTTGGCCAACAGTATTTTGCTTAGTATATATATGTGTTAAAAAGTAGTGAAGTGGTAAATAAAATGCTCATATATAGTAATATATAGTTACAGACAACAAGTATAAAAGCAAACCAAATCACTTACCTCCATCTTGGTGTGAAAAACTCTGAAATATCAAAAGCATTGGAATAAATTAGTTTTATATAATATTAGTGTTCAAAGTGCTTGGCACATAGCATATTAATATTATTTACAGTAGTCCTATAGGAATAGGAATAGGCAGGAAGCCACTCTTAAGGGGTCCCTTTTGGAGCTGATCACAGGTGGGGATTAGGCTTACATTTAAATATAATTCATGCGTATGTTTTCTCTTGCTCAACTATATCCATGCTCAACTAACTCTTCCACTGATGCCTTATTCAATACTTTGTTCCTAATCTTATTTGCAAGTACATGACCCATTCATTTTCCCACAGGTGTGAGATGTCCCATTCCCACTGAGTAGGAAAATAAAGGATTCTTTCCCACTCCATTTAGTATGGAAGGAAACAGTGCTACTAGGAAGCAAAGCACATATTAAAATAGGCTAATATCCATTCTACAATTATTTTGAATTATATTTCCCATTAACCATTGCCCATGTTGGCTTGGGCTAATCTTGTATCATGACTGATAGCTCAGTTTCTTTCCAGGCATGGCTGTGAGAAACCAAAACTTCTTTTTTTTCCTCATCCAGCATGGATGGACATATACACCAGAGGACCTGTTCCCCAATTATAACGGCTTTCTTGTTACTACAGTCATCAATAGAGGCAGAACTCTGCAAGGTGAACCAGACATGCTTTCAAATAACCAAGCATCACTATCCCTGTTTATCAGACATATCAGAAAGAAGCTGCTTTAAGGTTGCTGAGGAATCCATAGCTCTCAAAAATAGAAATGGCAACCTCCTGATAAATAGCATGCACATGCAGTTGAAGCATGCGGACCCCTTGATGCTTTGGGAGCTTGGCTGATTTCTTGCAGACATTTCATTACCCGACTGACGATGCACTGTGGATGTTACCTAGTCAGGTAATGAAATGTCTGCAAGAAAACAACTAAGCTCAGAGAGCACTAAGGACTCCACAGTTCAATCCTGAGCTACAAATATTCTCTTCTACTGCTTGAAACATGTATTATGTGTAGTGTAAAGGAATTTGCAAGCTGAATATGTAATCAGAATCAGATGTATGTTATATCCATTTTGTAATTTAATTTACATGCTCTTCTTCTTTAATTCTGGCAATGGAAACTTGTCTGGGTGCCAACACTTCTTTAGAATTCATAAATTGTTCTTTGTTATAATAAAATAAGTAAATTAATTAACCTTAATGCTATCCATCTCGCCTAATTCTGTTTTCTTCTTTCTGCCTAAATGTGTTCAGCATCCCAACAGCATTGTCTTACATGGCCTTATTTTTAAAATGGAAGTTTCTCTAAGAGAAAGAACGATTTCTGCTCCTGTTGAGTAGGATGAATATTTCAACTTTCTTCCAGAATATAGCTATGCATGTGGATCCTGCTGTGAAATCAATGTAATTTGTGGATTATTACTATGGGAACTACAGACTCTGTGCTGAATTCAGATCAAGTTCATTGCTTTCAAATCTGCCTAAAATGACCTCCCCAATGCAGCGCACTGTAAATTGCATTTTAAGTATCTTAATTAAGTACTAAATGAAGTGCAGCTTCATTCTATCAGGGTAGGGATAGGAATCAGGGTCATTTCACTGACGTCACTGAGAGAAAAGTCCCCTTTGACTCCATTGTTCCTGAACAATTTCTATCTAACAAGATATTGTAAGAACTTAGTGATAGTACAAGCTGGTGCATACATTTTGTTTTGTCTTCTATTAATTTTCATTCTTCTGTGGTGTATTTTAAGATTATAAAGTTTTACTTGTGTAATTTCTCACTGAAAAGTGAACCATTCTGGGAGACATTCTGGTTAAGGACCAGAAAAAATAACAATTAATTGAATCAATTTGAATTTGATGAAGTTAATGTCCCATGACTTTATCTGACTTGGAAAAAGGAAGAAGTTTCAAAAAGCAGCAAGAATTATTGAAAGAGAATACTTGAATTAACAATGTTCTAGGATATTATGAATTTCTTTATTGCTAGCTGTATAAGTTCAAATTTCAATTTCTTCTTTTGCCTAAATATGTCCAACAGCTTATTTGGAAAAACAAACTCTTCAATGAATGGTGGTTCTGGATTACAATAATAATCTGTGTAAACAATTTTAATACCAAACAAGGATTTTAGAATATTTAATCATACATTTTCAAGGTAAACTAGACCGAATTGTGTAATATTTAAATATATAAGCCATTCTACTTCCACTTATCACTCATATAATGATTTTTTTCCCATCACTCTTAAGCTGCAGGACCAATGAGCCAGCATTCCTGAAATTGGCACCCTCTAGATATATTTCAAATGCAGGGCCCATCTTCCCAGTTAATGTAGCAATAGTAGGAATGGATTTGAAGTTAGGGAGGTTGCTATAGAATGATACTTGCCTGTGGGAAGGTATTTAACTGACCTCTGTAAGACTTGCTTTTGAATAAGTATCCAGCCATTAAATCTCATTTTGTGTTGTAATGACATTGTTATCGTTTGAATGCTCCCCATATGTTGAAGGCAAAACCTTCTCATGGTTAACTTGAATATCTGGCCACTCTATATAGCCGATGAATTAGTGTTAAAGGCAGGAATCAAATTTAATAAACAAATAAAGCTTATTTTTCTATTGACTTATTTGACCTTAGTCTGACCCCATTCTTCTGTGGAGTTTCTCCACTGTACCTATCTATATTTGTATGTAGTTGGAAAGAAAAGTTTTCTCTTAAGATCAAGTTGTTTGGATTTTGTTTTTCATCTTACCTTTTGTAAGTCCTCAAAAGATTTTTCTGTCTCCTTTAGTTTTTCTAAGATGATCTGTTCTTTGGCAGATATTTGGGATTCTTCACATTCAAGCTTTCCTATTTCTTGTTCTAATCTGGAAAATATATTACAGAAAAATGTATTCATCTGGAAAGATATATCCAATCAAGAAGGCATACATTTGGCTTAGCTGCAAGATGTTATCGGGTGGGCTGCTGGGGGTTTGCAGGGGTTCGGGTGGATCCTTAATGAAGATTCTGCAGGATTCCCTGAACCCCCCAAATCCCACTCATGGCTGGGCCTGCCCACCCTGCCCCACCCCTCCCAGGAGTCTCCA
>JANHFL010000580.1:126208-140235 GCA_032468155.1 Oxyrhabdium leporinum
ATCATGACTGTTGGGCAAGTAAAGAGGACATTTACTAATTAATCTTAAGGAAAGGTCAATGAGAAACATAAGACATATTTTTAAAAAAATAGACATATCGGCAAATTAAAGCAATGGTTTTTCCAGTGCTAATGTATGAGTGGTAAAGTTGGATACTGAGAGAGAGAGTAAAAAAAAAGAATGACGTATTTGGAGATGGTTATTAAAGTACTAAAGAACTGCAACAGGAACCGATCCTTCAGTTCTGGACTAAACAAAGGCTGACTGTTCCTCTGAGGCAATGATCAACAAGCAAAAATTCATGGGCTTTGAGCATGTGATGAGACTTGAAAATAAAGTAAAAAACCCAGCATGTTTTGCAATGTCCAGAGAAGTAGAAGAGTAAACAAGGTAGATGGATGAGATCAAAGAATTATTGGAAAGCCCTTGAAAGCTGTGGCAGGAGAAGGGTCAGAATAATTGGTATCTGTCCATGTGCCAATCTCATTATCTGTAACTGAAGGCATTTCCTGGCAGGAAGTCCTCGACTAACAACCAATGGCTTAGGGACCATTCAAATTCAACCTAAAGGTACTTGTGGCCTGGTTTTCAGGTCCCAACAGCCAGGCCCTCCCCCACTGCATTTTTGGCACTCAGCAACTGCCCCACATTTATGGCCATTTGCAGCATCCCACAGTCAGATGAATACAATTTATGTCTTTTGCTGGAAAGTGGCACTTCTGCATTCGCTTAAGAACAGCCTCAAAAAATGCCATAAAATCAGGTTGGTCGTGTGATGACCCGCTTAATGACCAGCATGACTTATGGCTGTAATCCCAGGTTCAATTCATCCTGTACAAGGACAGGGTGACCTGTAGTTGTATCTAACCCAGCATGAACATGGCTTAGCAACAACATTTTTTCTCTTGTGTCCACATGACATTATTTTGATCTCATCCTCAAGTGATATTTCAGACATCTTAAAGTCACCCTTAGCTGTTTTGATGTTAAAGTAACATTTCCTCCCTTAAGCAGACAAGATGTGGCAGTTTTGCCATGGATTCAACATGATCTTCTTTAGAAACCACTTGGTGAGTGCCGCACTCAGTTGTTTGGCTAAGGATTTGAAGTACTGGCTTCTTCTAAGTTGGTGTGCCTATGCCTCCTCCCACTGTTTCATGGGCACCGTCTTCCAGGGGCATTTTACTCTTACTAGTGGAAGAATTTGTTTCTTCAAAACAGGCTCTCTCCTTATACCTGTCCAGTCTGCAGTTGTCAAGCAATTCCTAATATGGAGACTGGGATCGGCCCCAACAGCAGCTGCTCATTGGTGGCAGCTGGAGCGGACGGCATGGAGAAGTGGAATAGAGACATAAATTCACTTTCTGCTGCTTCATGGCACAACTCCTGAAGTCTGTCCACTCTAATCCAGTCTGCTTTTGAATGCTGATTTAGTGTTCTTCCAACGTAAACCCAAGTGCAAAAGGAACAAACTATCAGTTCTGGTTTGGCACAAGTGCTTTATGCCAGCGTGTTCAAAGGGTTCTTGATAATCAGCTAATAGTAGTATAGTATTCCAGTAATGCTATTCTGGAACTTCTGTCCAAACAGAGCCCAAACCCAGCTTATGTCACTTGACTTCCTGCTGAAATTCTTCTTCCACCTTCAGTTCTACAATCTAAAGATTGAAGGTTGCCGACCGGCTGGAGTCATTTAGGGGGAAAGGGGGGAGGAGCAAAGCCACAGAATACATGAATCCTGACTTTGATGTGCCCTCTACACTGTAAATAAGTACAAATATATTTGCCATCATTATGCCGACAGCAAAATAGAAATGGCCAGTAGGACAGCAAATTTTGAAAACTATCTTGAAAACTAGTGGAAAGTACTCATTTAACCACGAGGAAGAGCTTTCATTTTGATTTTGCCGTACTTCTAAGCATTTTCTTGGATATAGATTTCATTGTTATTTATTCCTAAAAATACCTTCATAGGCTGAGACTGAAATCCTAACTATATTTGCTTCCACTACTAAAGTTATCTTTAGTCTGGGTTATCCATTTTATTTAATGTTTTAGCTGCTTTTGCTTCTATTTCTTAGTTTTGTACATTGCCCAGAGTCCATTGGAGTTGGATGGCTAATAATTATAAACAAACAAACAATACTGCAAAGCATTGGCCACCAAGTTATGCCTACATTAACGAACCTAATAACAAACTGGAAAAGTTCAGCTTTTGATAAATCATTAAAAAATATAAAAGCTGTGGGTTGTAGCTGGTATTCAAAATGTAATCTAGAAGTGACTCGGAGTGAGTTTTGAGCTGGATGCAAAATCTTGATATGATTAAAAAGAGCATGACCATTTTTTATTCCTTTGCAAGGCAAATGTATGAACAGCTCGATCATGACTTCCATATTTTAAATTCCCGCAACCCCCCCCCCCCCATGGGAAAAATAGTTGAACCACCTGTGCTGAAATGTTGAGCAAGAACTGGTAGCCATCTTGACACATCATATAGGCAAGACTGTAGCTGAATCTTGACGGGAACTATTATCATTAAGGCACATCTCAGTGCGATGACTTGTCCAAAATGCAGTTGCTACCCAGTAAGCTCATGATAAACTGTGCTTAGAATAGGGTATCTCAACCTTGGCAACTTTAAGGTACGTGGACTACTCCATATTGGGCCAGTTTGGCTCAGAAGCTGACAGAAAGCAGAAGAAGGGGCTTCCCAGCCTTTAAAGAGGCTGGCTCCATAGGAAGGGCTAGAAAATGCATTTGCTTGAAGTAAAGTAGAATTGTGATTCCATCCATCCATCCATATCTTTTCTTTTCTCTTGTTTTAGAAAAATGCTATATGTGCCATCTTTTCTCTTCATTCAAATAAGCTTGCAGAAGGCAGTTATCCCAGAGTGATTCTGATTCTTAGCTTTTAAAAATATAATATTTGATTTTGCACAATCCAGGAATTTCCCAAGTGGGCTCTTATTACATCATGCCTGCTTGTCATTTGAGGCTGAGGCATTCTTTTTTTTTGTTTTCCCCTCCCCACAGGAGGAAACCAAAGTTTTGCCAAGGGGAGAAGCAGACATAGAGAGATAGAGCAATACATTAATGTAATTTTGAGAGACTGCTAGTCTGATGTTACAAAGAAGGTGAACTTAAACAGGAGAAAAGCCAAAGCCTTCCAGCTGTGTGTTGCTGGTTCTGTCTCCAGAACCATATGCCTTACATATTTTCATGCTTCTGCCAATAAGGGATTTTGTGTACCTATTCTTTTTAGTTTTTATTTTTATCATTGGGTTGTTTATCTATTTGACCATGAATTAAGCATTCTTTTCTTCGTGTTCTTTGTTCCCATCTGTATTTATTATCTCTGCCAGCCTTGCACATTTTTTTTTTTTGCTTTCTAGTTTTACGTGCTTTAACAGTTTGTAAACCCTCCATAGTTGCTGTATGAAGTCAGGGGACTTATCAATTATTATGATGGTTCGTCATATAGTCAGCCAGATGTTTAGACTGGATTTGGCATTTTTGTCCTCCTATCAACTAAGGGAAAGGCAAGATGTTTGATATACTGTATTTTTCTGATGTACCGTATTTTTCAGTGTATAAGACGCACTTTCCTCCCCACCCCCAAAGTGGGTGGAAATGTCTGTGTGTCTTATACAGTGAATGTTGCCGAATCCCTGCCCACCCGCTGGCCCCCACCCTTCGGCCTCTAATCAGGCTGTGCTGAAGCTGACCAGGCTGTTTGCTGTTTGCTGCAAGGAGGCAAATTGCTGGGAGGCAGAGGCAAATACATTTTTTCTTGTTTTCCTCCCCAAAAGCTAGGTGCATCTTATACTTCGGAGCGTCTTATACTCTGAAAAATATGATAATTGGGGCTTCAGTTATCTTGGGTATGTGATGTAAACTATTATTATCTTGCTTTTGTGATATTTTCATGAGATAGATGTGGATATTAAAAAAGCCTTTATTTTCAGGATGGGAATTACTTCATATATGTGCAGCATTGCAATCCGTACACCCTTCGGAAATTTAAATTTGAACAAGGAGTTGGGTCATCTAGTCCACTGAGTTTTGCAGCATATTTGAAAAACAAAGATATTACACTCTTTTGCTTGTGTAAGTATAACTGTATTTTCTAATTCTGTTTAATTTTAAAGCAGAACCCCAGTTTAACATATCATAGACAATATTACTTTAGATAACAAAAAAAAAACCCTGAGTGTGTTCTTTGTAAATAGTATGCTTTCTGCTTCATTAGTCAGTAGTTACAAATAGTCTTATTTTCTATTATAATCACGTAAGCATATAAAATGCATTTAGTTCTAGACAGTATGATTAGATTTACACACGATGCTAAACATCGTTTTAGTAGTCTTGGGCCTTTGGAGAAGTCATAATGGCCTGGTTCACACATAACGGTAAACAAACTATGGCTTAGAAATTACAGCAGCAAAATTCCCATATGCCAAGCAAGAATGAAGTAAAAGCACATCATAGTGCATGATATGGATCAATATTACAAGAGTGGTATTTATTTTATTTTTATTTACTTCTTGTTATTGATATTGAATATTTAAGGGTGCTTTAGAATCTCTGGGAGGAATTTATGTAAATGTTTGACCAGCTATATTACTGTAGGGTTGATCGTTACTCGTCATTTTACCATGAAACACATGGCAGGGAAATAGATTTTCTTCAGCTCTTGGAAGTAATCTGGCAAGTGGCATACTTACATTATTTTTAATTCTTTGATTATAGTTTCTTAGCTTAGGCTTGTGTTTGTTTGTGTGTATACACGCACTACATACTGCAGGTCTCTCATAGCAGAGGGAAGAAAGGGAGGCTATACCAGTGGACGAAGTTCATAGATCTGTATTAACGTCAATTCTAGTTTTCATATTTATTATTGTAAATCAAGATGTGACTTGATTTTGTACACAGATTCCAATGGCTGTGTGTATAAGATTCTGGTGCCACTACAAGAGAGTAAAACAGCAGAAACACAGATTTTACCAAAATCAGTTCTACTCAGACTCAGTGTGGGTGGAAGTATTCTTAAAGGAACTTCAGTTGTAATTCTTGATAAAGACCATATTGCTGTAACAGGATGCCTGGATTCCTCAGAAAGTAATGTCAAAGGTAAACCATTGAATAATTAGACTAAAATAACTTAGCTTAACAATTGAATCAAAACAAAGGAAAATATCCAAGAAACATTTGGAAAACTTGGACCTCAAGTTACATTGTTTGCAACATAAAATGTAGAATTAAAAAGTAATGGAACCTGATTGGAACTTACTGATAATCATCAATAATGAGGGAAATAAAGAAAGATTCTATAAGGTGATAGAAAAAGTGACACTGATTATTTTGATCTGATAACTCATGTTTAATGAGACAATGATTCCAGAAAACATTTTGACATGTTATATTTCTGATGCTCTGGTGTAGACCTGGACATTTCACAGCCTACGGGCCACATCTGGCCTTTGGACAGTCCAAGTCTGGTCCACAGCATTGGGGGGGGGGGGCATAGTATCAGCAGCAGCAGGGATGGTGGTGCAGCATCTGTGGTGGGGGGCAGGGCATCAGCCATCCAAACCAGTCTCAGTTTCTCATGTGGCCTCTTGGGAAATTGATTGCCTGCCTCTGCCTATTGAAACGAGACATTATTAATAGCATTCAACAAGAATGATCTGATATATTAATTATTTTGGGGGCACAGTATATTGCCAGAATACTTTTAATTATTTTCCAAGTGACAATATATAAATGAGAACTATGCATATGTAAATCGCACACAGTTTGAAAAATTTTGTCTTTCCTCTTGGTAGACTGCTTTTCAATATGGAATATTAAGTTTCAAACTCTGGAAGCATCAAAAGATTTGCCACAAGGAACAACAGGACAAGTAAGCTGAGACCAGTTACTTGATTTTAACATATCTATAGCAATTCTGTCATAATAGAAATCCATGCTTATCTTATCTAAGAAAAAATGGTTTCAGTCAGTGTTTAATTCCCCCCCCCCTTTTTTTTGTTGCTGAATATATTAAGCCAGGGGTGTCAACCTGGATTTCTTCGAGGGCCGGATCAGCATTGTAGTTCTCGTCTGTGGGGTGGGGCGGGGGGGGCAGAGGGCAGGATGGATGGTTCCTGCAGCACCCTGCCGCCAAAGCGGGGCACATGGCCTGTTTTCCAGCCTGCTTTGGGCTCATTTTTCAGCCCGTTTTGGACCCCGTTTTTGGCCTGTTTTGGCCCGGTTTTTAGCTGGCAGATTGCTGCAGGAAGCCATGGAGGGTGAAGACTCGGGGGGGGCGCATGCGGTCCATTTTAGCTGCCAGAGGCAATGCGGGCCAGTCTCTTGATATTTCTAGGCTGTCTCCACAGGTCGAGTTTAAGCACCCTGCGGGTCAGATCCAGTCCGTGGGCCTTGAGTTTGACACCCCTGTATTAATCCATTAGCATAAATGAATCTGAAGCTTAGGTGCTCCCTTTTCTTATCTTGGTAATAGAGAATAGAACAGCATAGCATACTTTATTTGGCTAAGTATGGTTAGCCATAGAAGGAATTTATCTCAAGCACAGAAGCTCTCAGTGTACATGCAAAACAACAAAGTAATAATAATCATAATAATGATATCAATAAGAAAAGGTAGTAGAAAAGATCAGAAGGATAATAGTACAGCCATATTGCATGGGTAAATATACATAAGACAGTACTGTGGGAATTAGGTGTTCAGCAGAGTGATGACACAAAGGAAAAAAACTTTCTGTGTCTAGTTGTTTTGGCATGTAATGCCTTGTAGCAGCATCTCACAGGGAAGAATTGAAAAAGTTTACATCCATATATTTGGAAGCACTTAATTTCTGTGTTCTATTTTCTTTGTCATTTGGATTCAGAATTGTTACTAAGTTTTGACTTTGAATGTGCTGATGTCAGCGTTCCATTTAAGTTCAAATAATTCACTCAGCACTCAGATACGAAATAATCTAAGGAAGAGTTTATTAAAGAACCATGCTGGTACATCTGGGAAAAACCTGGATCTGAAGGGCCAGGGTTTTCCACAACCAAAAGAGAATAACAGAACCACCTTCTTTTGCCCATCATCAATCACATTCCCCAATCCTAAGTTATACCCAGCATTCCTTCTTCCACCTTGGCACTCCTCTTCCAGGTGCTGCACAGAACGGCCTTGACATACCTAGATAGGATATTGTTGTGACTACAACCCCTCTAACGGCCACGAGAAAGTACTTATGTGTAAATATGTGGCAGCCTGCAGAGGTCTCGGTTTCACGCTTCCAAGGCTGACAACCATGAGGCTGGAGATGGGGGAGCACTGGGATATGGTCCGTTTTATAGTGGCACCAACAATGACCAAGTCCAACATTTTGAGTCTGGCTTGGTTAGATAAGTGGACCCCAAAGTTCTGGTGGGAAGATGGGTATAGGAAGATGCGCATAGGAATTGGCCCAAGCCTCCGCAACAGGACCTAGCCCAGGGGGGGAGGGAGCACAAGGCCGATGGTGGTGGGGAAGGGGTTCCCATGGGCCCCCGGACAGAGGACCATCCCTCGTATCCCTCGGTCTACACAGACCTAGAGGAGGTCTTTAGCGAGCAAGAATACGATCACCTATCCCCTCACCGTTCCACCTAATGTGCTATTGAACTTGTCCCTTGAGCGAAACTCCCGAAACCAAGGATGTACTCCATGACGCCGAAAGAGATGGATGAGTTGCAGAGGTACATCGACAAGAACTTGGCCAGGGGCTTCATACAACCAGCACAGTCAAGGATTGCAGCTCCCGTGCTCTTTAAGGAAAAGAAAGATGGGGCCCTGAGTCTTTGCATAGATTTTTGTGGGCTTAACGAGGTGTGTGGAAAACATGTACTCCCTACCACTAATGCAAGACATGTTGGCCCATTTGGCGAAGGGTAGGATCTTCACAAAACTGGACCTTAGGGAGCCCTACTACCGTGTTAGAGTGAAGCAGGGAGATGAATGGAAGACAGCTTTTAACTGTCCCTTGGGGAGCTACCAGTTCCAAGTAATGCCATTTGGTCTACAGGGAGCCCTGTATTCATGCAATTGATTAATGACGTGTTGCATGAACATCTATACCCCAGGGTGCTGGTATATCTGAACAATATTTTGATCTATACCACAACCATGGCAGAGCATGTCCAGCTGGTACTGCGGGTGCTGCAAAAACTATTGGCGGCACAGCTGTACGTGAAGCTGTCTAAGTGCAAGTTTCACCGGACCCAGCTGGACTACCTGGGGTATCGCATCTCAGATGTTGGAGTGGAGATGGATCCGGGTAAGGTCCAAGCCGTCATGGAGTGGCAGGCCCCGAAAACCCACCGACAGTTACAGAGTTTCCTGGGGCTTGCAAATTTTTATTGGCAGTTTATCCCCTCGTTTGCCAAAGTCGCATTGCTGTTAACTGAGTTGTTAAAGACCAAGCCTGCTAGTGCTAAGCCTTGTCCTGGCCAACTACTTCCATGGACGATGGATTGTCAGCAGGCCTTCAAGGGCTTGAAGGCTCTGTTTGCGAGAGAGCCCATCCTGCAACATCCAGACCCCGAATGGCCATTTGTCATCCAGGCTGATGCCAGCGACATGGCTGTGGGGGCCATTCTTCTTCAGACTAATGCATGGGGCAGTTATTACCCTGTGTGTACACGCCCAAGAAATTGACAGAAACTGAGTGGGCATGGGTGATCTGCGTGGGCATGGGAGAAGGAGGCCTTTGCAGTTCGGTGGGCTCTGGGAACCTGGCGGCATTTCCTGGAGGGTGCCAGGAACCCGCTCGAGGTGTGGACGGACCACAAGAACCTGGAGGCCCTGCAAACCCCACGTCGTCTGTCCCCTAAGCAGGTCCGGTGGGCACAATACTTCAGGCGGTTCCATTTTACCGTAAAATACATCCTGGCAGGAAAAAACCTCATGGCTGACGCCCTGTCATGGATGCCCCAATATAATAGCCACTGGGAGGAAGTGGTCCAGGCCATAATGCCTCCTCACCTGCAACAGGCGGCTCATGTGCAGGGGGCTGCAGACGATCTACAGCAGGAGCTGCGAACTGTGTTACAGGGTGACCCATGGTTCCAGGGGCATCGGACGGTACTTACCCAGTGGGACGGATTGGCGTGGAAGGGAATAAACTCTATGTCCCATCGGCCATAAGGGAGAAGGTGCTTCACAGGTGCCATGACGTTAAACAAGCTGGCCATTTCGGGTTCCTCAAGACCTTACACCTCACCAAATGCCAGTTCTGGTGGCCCCGGATGAAAGTAGGTATGGAAGTTACGTGAAAAGCTGTCCCGTTTGTGCCACATCAAAGCATCACAGCCATACCGTTATATGGACTATTGTCGATCTCTTCTCCAAGCAGGCCCATTTCATCCCATGTTCCGGTTTACCGTCCGCACAAAAATTGGCCAAATTGTTCATCACCCATGTCTATCGTCTCCATGGGGTGCCCCGACGGATAATATTAGATCGGGGGGTGCAATTTACGGCAAAGTTTTGGCGAGAGTTCATCCGGATGATCGGTTCCTCTCAGGGTCTCAGTTCGGCGTTCCACCCGAGTACCAATAGAGCAGCTGAACGAGCCAATGCCATGCTGGAGCAGTACCTGAGGAACTATGTCACCTACCAGCAGACCAATTGGGCAGATCTTCTGCCGTTTGCGGAGGTGGCATATAACAACGCGGTGCATAGCAGCACCAGGTTCACCCTGTTCAGAGTGGTCAGTGGAGTGGACTTTGTGCCGATTCCCGAGTGGCTGCAGGAACCGACCCCCTCTTGTCAACCCAATGAGTGGATGAATGCTATACCGGGTGTCTGGACCTCTGTAAATGCGGCTCTAGTAAAAGCAGCCGAGGCATACAAGGCCCAAGCGGACAAAAAGCAGGGTTCCCACAAACCATTCCAGGTGGGAGGGAAGGTGTACCTCTCGACCAAATTCCTTCGGTTGAGAATACGCTGTAAGGAGCTGGGCCCGAAGTATCTTGGTCCCTTCCCCATAGTGAGGGTGATAAATCCAGTAACAGTGGAATTTAAACTACCTTGCCTTTTGGGGCGTATTCACCCTGTGTTCCATAGCAGTTTGCTAAAACCGGTAGAGGACGCCCACATCAGGACCCCATTACAGGCACCGGGACATGTTAATGATGATCAATATGAAGTAGATTGAATATTAGATTCCCGGGTCCACAGAGGTCAAATACAATACCTTGTGCGGTGGAAAGGGTACCCCTCATCGGAGGCCACCTGGGTGGTAGAGAAGGATATGCAGGCCGATCGACTAATCTGACAGTTCCACAGGGCCTACCCCCATAAGCCGGGAAGGGTGGGGTGGCACCTAGGTGACTGCGGACAGCTGTGAATAACGTATATATCTTTACTATCTTCCGGCCCTGGTAGGGGGAGCCACTTGTCAAGCCCCGACTGGCTTGCCATACCTGGGGGACGGTAGGGGGGAATAGCAGGGATTGCCGCGGTGCAGCAACGGCAGTGACGACATGCTTGGCTGGGTGTCGGATCCGTCCGCAGCAAGGCGAGGCCTGACAACCCCTACCAACAGCTGACTGGCGTTGTGGCAGAAACAGCTGCGCGCTGCTGAAATGGCCCGAGCGGCTTCGACATGCTCAGCTGGGGCGGCGTCGGATCCGGCTGCAGCGGGGAGAGGCCTGACAGCTCCCTCTCCTCCAACAGCTGACTGGCACATTCCCGGCTCCCAGCTGGTCGGTGCAGGCAAGCGGAGAGACCGGACGCGCAATGGAGGCCAGTAGCTTAATGACTACCTAATGACTACCTGACAGCACCGGATGCTGGCTAAGTGGGTGGGGCCGTGGGGGTGTGGCCTGCCTATAAAGAGTGCTGAAAGGCAGTAGCTCCCAGTGCTGACTTTGTAGCACACTCATTGATGGCAGGACCCAGGCTTGATTAAACCTGTATCAAACAGTTCCTGCGCCTGTTTGTTTCTGAGTTTGGCCTGGGGGATTTGGATTAGTGAGAGCCGCTATATGACCCTGCCCTCAGCAATACAAGCAAAGGCCCTCACGGCGCTGTTGGTCTTTCTTGGCTCAGGTCAATGGTGGTCAGGTGACCCCCAACTGCATAGGCTCTTCCATTGCTGGTGCTGGTGTCGGTGACGTCTTGGTGGGTGCGGGTGAGGCTTCCATCCATCGTCGCACCCATCTCTGCTGGAGCTGTGCATCAATGTGTAGGCATACGTGCATGAGGTCCTGAAGCGTGGGGGGACAATTGGTGTGCACCAGCTCATCTAGCACTTCTGGGGAGAGGCCCTCCTAGAACTGGTCCATTAAAGCAGCCTCGTTCCACTGCAGGTCTTGGCTGACCACCCTGATTCACTGATGTAGTCCATGAGCAGCCCGTGCCCCTGCCACAACACTCTCAGGTGCCAGTTCACCATCTGGGCCTTTACTGGGTCCTCAAACATGGCTCGTAACTGATGGCAAAACCTGGCATAGTCGTCCAACAGCGGGTTGGGCTGGGTTGGGGGGGGTTGCCCAGCGAGTTGCTGACCCTGTCAAAAGGCTAATCAGAAATCCCACCTTGTCCCAGTCAGTGGGGAAGTCCTCAGACCAGAGGCTCATGTACAGCTGGCACTGCCCAAAAACCACTGGGAATTGAGCCAGCGAGCCATCAAATTTGTCCAGAATGGCTACAGGGCATTTGCGACACAGCCAGGCGGCTTGCAGCTGCTCAAGCTGCATGGAGAGGAGGGCCACTTGCTGAGCTAAGTGTGCGTTGTCTGCGTGGAGCTGCTCCATTTTCTTCTGCAACCGTGGGTGCATGCTCTCAAAATGTGAGGGGAAGCAAGTTGGTTTAAGTTGGTCGGGAACAAAGTATGATGACCAGGGCTGGGCACGGAAGCGACATAGCCAAAGCGAAGAGTTAATTCCCTTTTATTGCTCCAACCTTTCCCCCAAAATCCCCACAGTTCACTGCAAATTCAAGAGCAGAGCTCTAAACACGCACAGACGCTTCCAATAGTTCTTGGCTGCTATACGTCCAGATGAGCAACACAATCCTGAGAGCAGAAGTGGTAAGGAAAATCTGATCATGCATCCTTGGTTGCTTGAAAAGTTCACTGGGACTGCAGCAAAAACCAGGAGTGGAGCAGTGTTGCTACGTGCTCGCACACAGCCAGGTTAGGCAAGGCAGGGCAGGGCAGGGCAGGGCAGGGGAAGATGTTGGTAATTGCAAGTTGAGGGGGAAAAACATCCCACCTTCTGCTGAGCATCCAAAATCCAGGAACGGAGGGAATTAAACCATCTGAGTTGGAGAGAATCTGGAGCTGAGACTCTTCAGACAGCATCCACTTTCCTACAGTCTAAAGTTTATCCTTTTATTCAAATAAAAGCGAAAGAAACGGACTTGGAGGAGAACAGAAATGAAGATGAAGCTACTGTGGGTTCAAAGGGAGAAGAGATGGAGAATCCAGGGGGATCCATGGAAAGGGAAAACGGTTGAGACTCTGCTGGACAGAGAGCAGTTGATCCCTGAGATCACCTCTCAGGAATGGGGGATCTGTCAGGGTAATGATGATTTAATAGCTGACCAGCTGCTGTAATGCTGTAATACTGTAATGATGATGCAATGGTAGGAATGAGTCAGCAGGGTTATTTGACTGTTACCACTTTAAGAGTCTGTATTGTAAGAGAGGCCCTGTTGGGGCGTATCTCTCAGTGTATTCTTCCCTGCTGTAGCTGCTGATTGATTGTTTGACCTTTGCCTAGTATGTGTATGTATATTCTTTTGTAGAGATAAACCACTATTTATTATTACAAACCTCTGTTTGATGTTATTGCTCCTGGGTTGTCTCACATAGTCACACTGGGTGCACTCTGACAGGATCTCAGCATGCAGAGCATCTGGGATCTTTCTGGATCTGGTGGCCTCCAGTCTTGGCTAAACTCCAGGTGGATTTGGGGTGAAGTAGCTTTCAGGTGGATGGTTGCAGCCATAGCTCTGAATGGGGGGTCTCTGCTGAGCAGGACATACTGGGTGTGTGTGTGTGTCTGTAGGGTCATTTTTTTTTCTTTCTAAACTGTCCAACTACAGCCAGAGACGCGTGTCTCATCCTAAAAGAACCCAATGTTGTAATCGGAAGGCTGAAGAACTTCAGCTGTTGTGGAAAGCAGAAACTTTGAATCCAGCCTTTCAATTCACAGAGAAAGCTTGCTAGCCACATCAGACTCACTAAAGATAGGGGGATCATAGGATTAATTACATTTGTTAGACAGGATTAAAGCCCCAAGGAAGCCAGCATCTAGGATTAATTACGTTTGTTAAACTAGATTAAAAATCCAAGGAAGCGCGCACTTTAGACTTCACAAGGCAAACTAATTAAAATCAAATAACAAAATACACAAAAACAAGCCTCTAAATTACAAAATGCTGTAGAAAAAAAATGTATAAAAATCCATGTCCTGACCAAACCAATCGGTCACCTGTCCCAGAATCGAAGGCTATTGTTGCTTCTGCCTCCATTAAACCTTCTTTTCGAGCTGCTGGCTTCACTCTTCCTTCTTCTGTTTCTCCCATCTGAGGACTGAGCCAATTTCTTCGCTGAGATTGGCAAGATCCTACTGATCTTGTGCAGAATTCAAAGGATTACCACAACTCTTTGATCTAGAAATTATAAATCCTTCAGGTTTAAATACCAGGCAGGTATGGGTTCATATAGAGGTCTTCATTAGTTTCCCCTGATGAATATAGTGTCGGGGTTCCGACCGATGCCCTAATTAAATCATGAGCCACAGGCCAAGCTTCAAAAGAAATCCAGTTATTTATTAGAAGCATCATGTCGGCACAGACCAAGTGAAGCCAACTCTGACCTCACTTAATTTTCGCCTTGGCTCTGACCCTGTTTCCCCCTCCCCCCCAAGGTGTGTCATCAGTCACATTCCCCAATGAATTAATTTCGTGGGTTGTAGAAGTCACTGCGAGAACGGCTGGAAAATAGCAGAGCTCCGTCGGGCTCCATGAAATGC
>JANHFL010000580.1:140335-152407 GCA_032468155.1 Oxyrhabdium leporinum
ATTAGGACACCCCTCAAAAAAAAGGCCTAGCCGTTTTTTCGGGGGTCAAAAGAAAATAAGACCCAGTCTTATTTTCTAAGAAACACGGTAGCACAGATGGTAAATCTGCTTCTAAACTGGAATTCACATAGTATCAGAGATGGGATTCAGCCAGTTCGCACCGGTTTGGGAAAACCGGTTGTTAACTTTTTGCGCAGTTCAGCAAACCGGCTAATCCCACAACTGGCTGGCCCCACCCCACCCTGCCTCGTCCCTCCCAGGAGTCCCAGCCATCCTTATCTCGCCGCATCTGCCTTGGTCGTGGCATAGCTGTTGCTGCTCTCTGGCTCCCTCGCTTGCCTTGACCATGTGGTCTCTGCGGCCCAGCCCACTTGTCTACCTTCGCCCTGGCCTCCCACGAGGCCCAGCTCTCTGCCTTCCTAGTGAGTCTTCCTTCGCCTCTTTGCCGGCGTGAATGGCCTGCCACCGCCACCTCTTTGCTAGCCCAAAACGCCGCCGACTCTTTGCTAGCACGAATGGTCTGCTACCACCACCTCTTTGCTGGCACATGACACCCCCACCCCAGTCACGCCCACCCGGTCATTAGGAAGAACCGGTTGTTAAATTAGTTGAATCCCACCACTGCATCGTATATATGCAGGTAAGGTTTGATGGCTTGGATTGCTCCAATTTCACATGTCAATTCTGACAAAGATCATGGATTTGATAGGAAATATTCGACTGTAACCCATAAATTTTGAGATTATGCAAATTTAAGAAGCTGGGGTAGATTTCATTATAAGATCAATAATCAAATACATCACTTTTTACAAGTTCTCCTTGGATTCTACAATCACAAGAAAGTGATATATGTTTGCTTCTCTGAGTTTGTTAAGTCACTTAAGCATAAAGTCACATTTACAACAAGGTCAATGGAATGCAAATAATGCCAAAAATTATAGAATATGCATCCCATCCTACGTATGCTTACTCTAAAATAAGTTACATTATTCAATAGGATATACTTCCAAGTCCATATGGTAGTATGTTAGCCCTAGTATGTTTTGATGTAATTTTTAATTTATTGATCAACTTTTGAGCCAAAAAATACCAACACTTGGGGAAATAATATAAAAGAATCCAAAACAATACACAACACAAATTGAACATGATGAGATATATCTTAGAAGAAAGTTAAAATTATTACATAATGCAACATTGAAATTCTAGGGAGTTCTCAGAGTAGCATTCCAATAGAACTGGAAGATATCTTCTTATAGATGCCTATATAACAGGTGGCACATTCTACTAAGCTATGAAAGGAGCAAAGGTATAATTAAAAATATAAATACTAGCTGCTGGAATGAAGTTTTACTGGTCAAATAAGAAAATATAATGCCCATTCAGAAACATGGGACAAACTGCAATTAGAGAAGTAAACAGGGAGGGGAAAAATGCCAAGACAAGGATGGATCATATGATGTTTAAAACCATCAGTTTTAGATGACAAAGTACAGTCTGAAGTATCAACAGCAGTATCCTGTCTCCTTTCCGCCAGCTTGATTTTTTTCCTTAAGCATTTCTGTTTGTACAAGCAAGAGGTTTTTTTTAATTACAAAGGTAGCATGTGACAAATGCGCTGTAATGAAAAAAACATTTCAGCCCCGTGGAACAATATTTCAAGGCTTTTCCAAGTGCTCTTGTCCCTTGCAAATCAAGCCAATCAGGAAGCTTCTTGATTTGTGGATTTTGTGCTCCATGGATTGTTTCCACCCTTCAGCATTTCCTGCCATTGTTTTCATGAATTTTTCTCAAGTGGGAGTGATTTACCAGATCTGGTAAGTTGCCGCCCTTACCTTTTCTAAGGAGAATTGAAGTGAAATGAAACTGAAAAACTCCTAGCTTCTGATTTGATCTAATTTATGCTGTTGTTCTGAGAAAACAGATTAGCAACCATAAATGAATCACAGAAGGATCCGGGATATTAGTTTCTGCAGCCCAAAGCTGAAACGAAAGTACCTATTTAAAGATGAATGAATTTACCATCTTATCAGTAGAACTGCTTTTGATTTTTGTTTATAGAGCTGTGACATAAGACTTCAATTCTGAACTAATACAAGCTTTTCTGCCTTTCTGCTCCATCTTTTTGCCCTAATTGTTTAAAACTCCGAAGCAATTACACATTAGGTCTTGGGGATATGTAGGCCTTCATATATTAATGAATGAATACAATTTTTCATGGAGAAGAATCTTAGAAATTATACATCAGTAACAACTTATGGGCCAAAGTTTCTTCAGCTTTGCTACACAAGGATAATGTAAACATTTATTTCCTGTGATCCCATATAAAGATGAAGTCCAACTAGGAGAAGGCTAAAACTCACTGAAAATGCTAGCATATATCTATCTCTTCCACGTGCAACAACTTACACATTTTAGTCATACTTTGGGTACCTCAAATTCCACATTCTGATGTTCCGCCACTATGTGATAAGGAAGCAAAGGAATGGCAGAAAATAAATTACAGGTAAGATCCATCCAAGTTTACTTGTACGTAAATTGCAGTAGAATCAATATGAAAAGTTAATCATAACTAATCAAAACCACTATTTTCAAAGGGATCTAAATTCAACTAATATTGGTTAAAATTAGATCTAAGTTATATTCAACTTCCTCTAAAACGGAATGAACAATAATTATGATCTGAATTTTCAAATTCTAGCTTGCAATTAGTCCTAGTCAGTATTTAAAATGGTTCACATATACGCAGAGCTGGGTTGCACTTGCTTTGGCAAGTGGCTCGCTGGTTGCGCGTATGCTTGCTTTGCTCGCCCGCGCCGCTTTGGGGCTGAAATGAAGCTACAGGGAGGCAGCCGATGGATTAAAGCAGCTCTGGTGAGTACAGCAGGGGCGGCGCGGAGCTCACCTGGGCACCTGGGCAGGGGAAAGGTGAGTTGTTTAGGGATAGCTTAGCACAAGGGCAGGTGGGCGAGCCTAGCCAGAGATCAGAGCTAGAGGTTCGCCCGAACCTCTGCGACCATGCAACAGCCCACCCCTGCATATATGATATTCACTGTGAGTAGTTCTGAAAAGAAAACAGGAGAGGAGGAAGGGTCACCGTCACACATCTTGCCTTCATCTCCTAAACACAATTAAGAGAATTGTCAGCATTTGACCCAAGTTGTTAAATAAAGCAAACGGTAAAAAGAATAAAGATGATATAAGCAATCTTTGTTTAGCAACCACAATTGGGACTGGCAACTCGGTTGCTAAACAAAGCGATCAAGTGAACCTGCAACTTTGCTTAGGATTGTATTTCAGCTTTCCTATGCTTTACAGGCCTGTGAAGGTTATAAATACAAGGATTGGCTGTAAGGTTACTCTTTCATCACCGTTGTAACTGAGAACGGTTGCTAAATGAGGCAGTCGCTAAAAAAGGACTACCTGTACTGTTTTAAAGCCAGCTGAGTCAGAAGCCGCACACAGCTGTAGTTTCAAACAGGAAACAAGGCCCCAAAGTGGAATTTCTAATATACTGCTCACATCAACAAAAGCCATAACACAAACCGAGTCACAAATGCTTCATCCCAGACTGTCTACAAACCTTAACAAGTCAAGAGCCTTTCACCAGACAAGAGAGTGGGAAGCAAAAAGGGAGATAGATAGATAGATAGAGATAGAGAGAGAGAGAGAGAGAGAGAGAGAGATATTTGGTGGTTTCATGTTCAGGATTTTCACAAAGAACCAGCTGACAACTTTCTGACTAAACAAACAGAATTTGGTCAAATTGCCAAAGGGAATTTTCTTTAATGACCAAGCTTTTGATCTGCTTCACACTTAGGGGCAGAAGTTAGGGTGACGGTAATATTGCAATTCAGACCCTTGACAAACATCTGAAAGGGATTACAGATCAAATGGATGAATCATACAATATAATGCTTATCGCTCCCTTGCAAACTCCAGGAAGACCCCTATTCCTTTTTTTTAAAATAAGAGCACTACTCAACACTGAAACAAGCGTTTTGATTAACTGTAAATTCACTAAAGTTAAATAGTTTCCATTGTCTTTGTCCCTGCAGAAGAAGCAGAAATGGATCAAGAAGACAACACAATCTATAAGGTGCCCTATGAGCCAGTGTAGCCTGACCCATTAAACCGAACGTATTTTACTGAACATGTTAAAAAAAAAAGCCCGCTAAATAATATGCTACTGTAGTCCTTTTTATTGATATACGCCCATCTTTTTTTGAATATATACATTGTTTGATTGGAGAATAGCAAGACAACATTTAAAGAATACTGAGAATAACAGATTTGTAACATATATATTGGTTTGGGAAAAATAAATGAGCGATCATTAATTTTAATTACTGAACTAACACCATTACCCCCACCCCCACTTCATTTCTTTTAATATAATGCAGAAGGGCATCTAGTGGACACTAATATTATAGCAGGCATCATTAAAAGTCAGATATACTGTATTCATAATAGTAATGAATCTGAATATTTAATCTATAATTATTTGACCAATAATTGTCACTTAAAAATAACATGACTTCAATAAAATAACCTGTCATTTCTTTTATTTTACTGCTTTCTGTCTACCGTTTTGCTTATTTGTTTTGCTCCAGACATAGCTAAAAAAATAATGAATTGCTTAATTAAATTGTTGGAAAATACATTGAAAGGAGCCATTGTTTTAAGAAGGGTAAGGTGTCAAAATAAGCCATACAAAATAAACAATCACAATTTACCTAGAAAGATGAAAGGGGGAATTCCTTTCCTGGACAAATAGAATTATCTCAGAATTGAACGTGGCTTATTCTGATCAGCTTTGTCTTCAAAGTCAGAGGAAGTATTCCTTTTGTTCAAGGGGCTCTTCTACTTCTCTGAATGAGAACCAGGTGAAAACGAGCATTTTAACATGCACCCTAGGACTATAAAGCACCTATTTTGGCACCTATATAAAGCCAAATATATTTCTTAGCAGAACATAACTAAAACCCAACGAATTTGAATGTAGATAAAGGAGTTGTGAGTTAATGGACCAAAATTACATCCAAATAAAAAAGTATGCCAATTCCAGTATGCTTTGCAAGAGTTAGAGCTTGGCATGAAACCACATTAAAAACCACTAGGCACAAATGACTAAACAACACAAGAAATGGTTACACTGGCACTTCAACTCCTTTAGTACTTTCTGTGGTGAAAGTCCACTGAAAAGTGGAACAAGTGCTCAACCGGGAAACTTAATGACAAATGAAAGGATGAAAATGGATGCATTCAGAGCAGGAAATAGGAGTAGAGCACAGGTAGTCCTCAACTTATGGCAAAAACTGAGTCCAACGTTTATGTTGCTAAGTGAGACATTTGTTAAGTGAGTTTTGCCCCATTGTACTTTTCTTGCCACATTTGTTAAGTGAATCACTGCGGTTGTTAAATTAGTAAGACGGTTGTTAAGTTAATCTCTCTTCCCCATTGACTTTGCTTGTCAGAAGGTCGCAAAAAGGGATCATGTGACCCTGGGATACTTGCAACCATCATAAATATGAACCGGTTGTCAAGCATCCAAATGTAAATCACATGACTGTGGGGATGCTGCAACGGTCGTAAGTGTGAAAAATGGTCATAAGTCACTTTTTTCAATGCTGTTGTAAGTTTGAACAGCCACTTAGTGAACCGTTGTAAGTCGAGGACTACCTGTATTTTATTTTATTTTTTCAATTCTGCCAGAGAGACTTAGGGCTTTTCCTTGCTTGCCGCTAACCATGCCACAAACATGCCCCAGCAATTACGTTTTTCTGCTATGTATTCATGATGTAGATTATTCCCATCCGACACTGAAGCCACTTAAAATTCTCCTTAGCTGATCCAGTTTTAAAGTAGTGTTTGGTCTCTTCTCACAACATATCTTTTTTTCCCTTGGAGACGATTCAGCATGCTTCACTAGCCATGTGATTGATGGTACGGTCAAGGATTTGCCCAGCTCTTATTGCTACTCCAGGTTGCTGTGGGCATTCCTCTCCGCTCTGATTGCAGGGCACTGCCAGTCTGGATAGGCTTGAGCTGCAGAGAGTCTGGACATCTGGCTTCCAGAGGTTTCCGCCTGATAAATACTTGTCTAGTACTTGCCACACTGCTTGTCACGTCTTTTCTAAGCGTGCTAATTCTGTGCTATGCAGCGCATTGATTTCAATTGGGAAAGATCGCTGGGGAGGGCCAACTTGTCAGAATTTCTTAGCAGCAATCAGGACTGGAATCACAATAATAAAACAGCAACATGTCTCTGATTAATTAGGAAAACGATTAAGAATTCTGACTAGTATTTTTCCTTTCAAAGGGAAGCTTACACACAGTACACGCAATGCGAAGAAGTCACTTTGTCCCACAGTTTCACTGGAGCAGGGCGGAAGTCTGCCACTTTGGACAACGTCAACCCGTCTGCACCTGGATGTTTGCTTTTGCAGTGGCTACTATCGGCGACTGTATTCGTGTAGAAAAGTTGTATAACTCAAGAACAATGCTAAATTGCTGCATAAGGCCACCAGAAGAGCCAGCGTGTTTATGTTATCAAAGCCAATGTTGTCTCTCTGATTCTGCACACATAACTGAAAAAAATTTCCACAATAGCTGGCTTACACGACAGACTATGAACACTCTCTCTCTCTCTCTCTCTCTCTCTCTCTCTCTCTCTCTCTCTCTCTCTCTCTCTCTCTTTAAAAAAAGTGTGTTTGACAGGTGGCTAAGCTAGCAAGACTTCAACAGCTGTCTGCCAATGGAAAATTCTGTGTGACAAAACAGCTTGCTAGCTCATGATTTGCAGCTTGCCAGCCTACACAGATTTAATTCTTCACATTCCCCACTACCAGCTAAGCATTGTTGGTTTATATCTTTCTCCTATACATGAAAAGCAGATTCAGGGAACTATGTTCAATACTCATCTACCAATAGTGAGCCACAGGCCTGAACTCTTCAAGGTAAAATCTTACACATGATATCTGGGAGTTTCCCCCAATGAATTAAGTACATATGCGCAAAAGAGTACAGGCAGATGTATATTCTCACTTTCTGAGGTCAGTTTACTGGGTGCACAGGAAACGACCCTATCTTGTGTTGCTTCAAAGCTCTGGAACTGTGTGTTACTTCAGGCACTCACTACTTAGCCGCCCCCCTCCCCCCCCCGCTCCTCAGTTAAGATCCTTTTAACGATTTCTTCCAATATTTCAGTAGATTGCTTTCTTACCTTTTAGGCTTTACTTTAGAGAGGCCCCCTGCATTTTTCAAATCAATAAGCAATTCAAGTTCTGCCTTTGAGCTAAAGGTATTGAGAGTATAAAAAAAAGAGAGTCCTGCTGGATCGTAGCAAAGAATTAAGCAATCCAAGCATCCTGCTTCCCTCTGGGTAGTCCACAAGCAAGGTGCCATGTTTACAAATGGAAAACCAATACTCTGAACGCAGGATATGTTTCCCAATCTAATTACCCAAAGCTGTTAAGTACAGTAACTGAGAAAAGGCCTAATGTGCATTTATATTTATAAAAGTACACTGGAAATGGTTAACTGTAGTATAATACCAATAGAGAAAAGACACACATATAGGAACTAATTAACTACCGTAACAGATATTTCATGTCTACCGTGAAACATTCTCACAGAATAAGGCACACTAAGACAGGCACGGACAACTTTTTCAGCTATAGACCAGCTTTATTTAAAAATTAAAATCCAACTTCCCAGATTTTGAGATATGGGGGAATATCTATCACCAATGTACAGCCAGTTTGGTCTAATGGATGGGTAAGGCACCAGGCTAGAAATCAAGGGACCATGAATCTAGTCCCACTTTAGGCATGAAAGCCAGCTGGGTGGCTTTAGGCCGGTCACTCTTTCTCAGCCCATAAGATCAAGCCTGTCAGTCAATTCCTGCCAAGATCAATGAATCAGCACTCAGTTGATCCGAAAAAGAAAACAGACCCTGCACTTGCAGAAAAAAAGCTAGGAAGAAACAAACAACTATCACCATGAACTGGACTCAAAATGTTCAACTCTTTTTATTTTGACAGCAATGAAGTGGGGATTAAAATGCACCTACAGTACTTTAAACCAAGGCAGAAGGAGCAGAAAAACTATCCTGCAATTCCTCACACATTCTGGATGTGTATCTTGGGACCACATAATGGCGTAACATCCAAGTATCTTTATGTTATGTCTGTATCAAATGGTAGTTATAACAAATCACCAATGCACTATTAAATGTTTTCCTTTACGATTCTATTGTGTTTATTACATAATAAATACTGACTTGAAAAAAATATTCCAGAGAAAACTATGTAACTACACTTTTAAATGATCCTTAGGAAAGCGATTAGAAATAAAACTTTCAAGATTCCAACAATTGTGTGCGTGTGTGCATGTGCTTTTAAGTCAGTTTTGACTTGAGGTGATTGCCTGGATGAGTTCCTGCTGTTTCCCTGGCAAGATTTCAGCAATGGTCTATCCTTGCCTCCTTCCTAGAGCTGAGAGAGAGTGCCTGGCCCAAGGTCACCCAGCAGCCTTCATGCCTAAGGCAGAACTAGAACTCACCGTCTCCCAGTTCCTAGCCTGTTACCTTAACTATTAAGTTAAGTGGCTCTTAGGTAGTAACAATGAGTATATTTTTGGTGCACTGACTTGGAATACTGTGTATAGTACTGGTAGCTGCCTCTCAAAACAAACAAACAAACAAAACAAACAAACAAAAAACCTCTAATAAATTGCCAAGAGTTACATAGGTGAGATGGGTGGGGTAGAAATTTGATAAATAAATAAAGATGAGGCATGTGCAGAACAAAATAAGGTAAAGGAGGGTTAGGATTTTGCACTTTTTTAATTTGGAAGAAGAATCAGGTAATTGGAAATATATAGGTATTAGACATTTATGAATTCAAGCATGGAACAAAAACTAACAGATATACGTGCCACCAGTTGTAGTATTGTTAGACATCAATTGTCAACTAAGCCAAATGCAGAGAGATTTTGGACTATTGAAAGGAAATACTTAGTATATAAGGTTATATCACTATATCCCAAACTGGGTTGGGATCACATATCACAAAATTCATAGCCACCAGACCTCTAGCTAGAGAGCACCAAACTGAGAAAGATTGAACAAAGTGCCATATAGGGTAATGCTAGACATATTGAGGTAATTTGCACTTTTTAAAAAGCTTCTGTTCACTTCCATCCCTTGGTACACTCACTTTCTGCCTGACCTTCTGATCAACCAGGCTACCGTGTGTTGTAAAAATTCATATAACCAGCAGAGGCCAGTAAATTGCTTAATTCTTCCTTGCTTGGATTGTGCAGCTTAGACATGGCAGGCCTGTTTTTATTGCTTGTTCTGCTTTTATCTGGTCTTCCAGCATCTTGGGAGATGAGATTTAGAGGCAGTAAAAGACAGTCTGCATAGTGATGAGACTGAATGTATAGATTGAGAAAGAAGTGGGCAAGGTAAATGGCTGACTTGTTCACTTATCGACCTATGAGATAGTTTCTGCAGCTGAGAGTGTTGGAATCCTAGTGGTTGAGTGAAGCAGTTACTCGGACATCTCGCGTAACAACTACTTTGCTCAATTACCAAGATTCTGGTCCCAATTGTGGTTATTAAGCAAGGATGACAGATAGTCCTCGACAGTTCATTTAGTGACTGTTCAAAGTTACAACGGCATTGAAAAAAGTGACTTCTGACCATTTTACAGAGTTATGACCTTTGCAGCATCCCCACGGTCATGTGATCAAAATTTAGATGCTTGGCAACTGGCTCATGTTCATGACCGTTGTAGTGCCCAGGGTCATGTGATCACTTTTTGCAACCTCTGACAAGCAAAGTCAATGGAGTAGCCAGATTCACTTAACAATTGGGTTGGTAACTTAACAACTGCAGTGATTCACTTAACAACTGTGGCAAGAAAGGTCATAAGATGGGGCAAAACTCACTTAACAAATATCTCACTTAACAACAGAAATTTTGGACTCAATTGTGATTGTAAGTTGAGGACTACCTGTACTTATATTAGATATAAATAATTACATTTTCAAAGCAGCCACAAGGTGAATCCTATAATTGACCTTGGCTGATTTTGAAAATGCTAAGCAGAGCTGAAACTAATTAATACTTGGATCGAGAATTTCAGAAAATGTCAGAGCAGAAACTGCACTGGGAAGATGAAAAAGCTTCTTAAAAAGCAACAGCAAATCACCTTCTGTATTGTTCCAAGAAAACAACACCAATTTCTCCATGAAATCAAGAAAACTGAGCTTCTCTTTTTATTGGGAACATTTAATAGAAAAAAAATCAATCAAACACACACCACACACATACACAAACATTATAAACATAAAATCTCCATGAGTGAAATGTAGGGGGAAACAAGTGGAAATATTTTTTTCTTTAAGAACCATTTGTTGAAAATGAAATAGAATAAAACTTGGGAACCTATTGGTAGTTGACTGAATGCAATTGCATCGTTTGAAATCCCAGAATGCATTAATTCTGATGTTTCCTTATTGGAGAAGGCAGTGCTCTATATGTTGAGTGGAAAGAAGAGATATAAATGCAGCAAATAAATAAACCCAGTGAAACCAGGAAGACTGAAAGAATGTCATTTTGAAGCAATTCAAAGGAAGCAGCAGCAGAGGGAGTTGGATGCACACACCTACAATGCTTCCTTGGTTTGCAAAAGTACAAGGGAGAGGAAGAACCTATTCAGTCAGAGAACTTCAGTTATGTTCAGTTGGTTTTTTCCTCCCTTCTGAGTTGTGGAGTTCTCTAGTTCATTTTCATTTCCTACTACAGTAATGGATCAAAATGAAGTTCTTCCAAATGAACTTTCCAACACCACAGCCCAGGTTGTACCAAATGTTTAGCAAGGTGCTGCAGAAAGCTGTTTCCAATATTACCGAGTCATTCTGAAAGTCATCAGGAAAGTTATATTGTGAAGATAAGAAAAAAACTTCATAAAGACTTGATTTCTTTTCTTAGTAATTTTTACTCAGAGTAAGTCAGATGAAAATTTTGGACCTAGCTTCTAGAAGGCTTTGACTGATAGTTGACTTTGATTTATTATCAGTAGTGGTTACTGTACTATGCCAGTCACTTCCTGACTGATCAGGTTCTCTGCCTACCTAACTTTAATAATATCAATAATAATATAGGAAACTGGTATATTGCAGGCCAAAGTACTAGCCCTTAATCTTCATTTTAAAAATATAAATCCATTTTAACAGTTTAAAGAAGAAAAACACACACTATATTAACTATGTAATTTGGAGTTGATATTGAAAAAAAATATCTAATGATTTGAGGAAGCAGGTAAGATTCTGATTCCTATTATTTACACATTGTGGGCGACTGAAAATTTATCTTCAGTTTTGCTCCAAACATACATGAGTTTTTAAGAAAGAAAAAGCTCTCTACTGATCCCCAGATCTGCTTTCTCCAATTAAATTAACAGATACATATGGATGTTGTAAGTCATTAACATGATGTACGTTTTGGATTAAAGAGGCTTGTTCATCCATAGACCTATCCTCCAGTATCTTAAATTCTACCTTAAACGTAAATCCTTTTCATTCAAGTGAATACAAGTATAGCCTTCCTTTTTGATCTTCTGGCTGAACACAAGAAGGTCAGGAGGAGGACGGGGTGAAACAGAAAATTGTAAATGTTGGATCAATACAATCTTCTACACAGCCTCAATTACATGTTTCAGCAAATTGTATAACAGAATTAACACCTCTCCAAAGCTTAATCAGAAAGCCCCATAAAATGTTGATTATATCATGTACAGTCATACGTATGCATGTAGGACACTCTAGACCAGGGGTGTCAAACTCACAGCCCACGGGCCGGATGCGTCAAGCGCTGGCCACGCCCACCCTGATTTAGAGAGGTGGGAAAAAGTTGCGATACGTCACATGACGACAATGTGACGCCGTGAGTTTGACACCCCTGTCCTAGATTATACCTTTTAATTTCTTTTTTTTTTTAATGAAAAAGTTTTATACATAAAAGTTTTTCATTTTTAACCCCAGCCCCCTTCCCATCCTCCC
>JANHFL010000580.1:184167-235022 GCA_032468155.1 Oxyrhabdium leporinum
GACCCTCCAGAGTGAATAATCTTTTATTCTTCGATGTAACCCATCCTTTCATCCATGTTAACACTGCTGCTTGGTAATATAGTTCCCAATTTGGTAGTCCAAAACCTCTTCTAGTTCTTGCATCCCGCAACATTTTTAAATTAATTCTTGCTTTTTTCTCTTGCCAAATATATTTTAATATTATTTTATTAATCTCTTCAAAGTATGATGGAATATGTTATTTAATGATATGCAGCCTCTTGGAGACAAAACTATCAATCATGATAGTTCAGTGATATTATTTTTCAAAAGTAAAACAGCCCTCACAATTTAACATTTAAAAAATGTGAAGATAATGCAGTTTTAATACAATTGTGCATTCCTTGAAGATTGGTTTTTCCAGTGAAGGTCGCCTGAATTTTCTCAGGGTTTCCAATCATATTACTAAAATGCTTTAGTACTCCCCCCCCCAAAAAAAAAGAAAAAAAAATCTTGCAATCGGGGTTATTTCTGTGCAGGACTATTTGGGGCTTCTCCTGTACTAATCCTCATGTATGTGCCAGTGATCTCCCAAAAATGGACTGATGAAACATCTTTTCAGTGATTGCAGTTGGCATCTAGATGACTTGCACAGGAAATTGATGCCAGTTTTTTGTTTGTGGTGTTCTAACAGCTGGTAAAGCTATTTTCATTTTTTTTTTGCATTTTATATGTCATTTTAACCTTTTTTCAAACACTATTTTAAGTACTTTGCATTTTCAGTGGCCATTTACATATAATCATTGAGTCTGCTTTGTATTTTAATGTCATGAAGGCTTTGTTTAAAATTGCAGGGTTTTTTAAAAAAAATGTTTAACTTGTGATCAGTAATTACCATGGTGCTCTGAAGAGGATGGGCGTGAAAAAAAAATGATATCAAATAAATAATTATATGTTTTCAGTTTTTAGTTACATTACTATATTATTTTTAATGGATAAGCACACACGCGCACAAATTCTTTCCTGAAATAATGCATATTGCAAGAAAAACAGATATGAACTACTACAGTATTTGATAATTGCTGGCACCACAGGACCAACATTTGGCTACTGCAACACATCTTAAAACTCTCAGATTCTTAACAAATTGATGTCATATTAAATATAAGTTATATTAACCACTCTAACATTAATTCAGTCAAGTAATTATAGACATCATGTAATGTCCCAAAAAGTTTCTTCAGAGCGATGAAGACCTCCCCCCTTAAGGTGAGGGGTCTTGAGGCCTCTAGCATGAGGCGCAGATTAAAAAAAAAATCACAAAAGCCCTTTAATATGAGATTGAATAGAAAAGAAGAAAGGCCTACCTAAAGTCTTCTATGAAACTATCAGGTTCATAATATTTCCCTTCCTACCTGCTTTCCATATGTTATAAGCAACTCAGTAACCTTCCAAAAGAGCAAGTAAAAGATGGAGAGCACCAAGCTGAATTCAGCAAGTTTCTTGCTTATTGTCCTGGAATCCGTCTTCCAGTTTCCCCAAATTTTTCTTCCTCTTGGAAAGAGGCCTCTCTTTCTTGATTTCATTCTTAGGTCATCCTTAATCTCTTTCAACTTCATTTTAATGTTTCTCTTTGCTATTCTTAGGTGATCGCAATAGCATATTATTTTTTTGTTTGTTTTTCACTTCCCCATCACTTGACACTCTTTCGCAGTGCCTACACTTCCTGGCCAGGAGGGGGAAAATGAAGGAGAAATTGCCTTACATTGGAATTTCACTGACATGTGGGAAGGCAAGCAGATGGCAGACCACAGATGTTTGTGGAATAAAAGGCAGGGCACTCACACATATTCTTCAACCATCTCCTGACAAAGCTAAGTGCAAGCATACTGCAGCTCATTGATGACAACTGAGTTGGTCTTCTTTGAAAAAAATGGAAATGAGAGCATCTTCTTCTTCCAGCTGAACAAAATAATTGAATACACATACATATGCACAGAAGAATTTATTAGCATTGTACTACTTTTAAAAAAAGCCTAAAGATTGATCTATAAAAATCCATACATTTTAAAAGGATGATATGTTTCTATCTTTGTGTGTCAGGTAAACATCATTTTTTGGCAAAATATCACTTTTCACTGGATTTCAGACTGTGCTTCCTTTTCTCCATTGACCTAATTTCAATAATTTAATATAGTATATATTATATACTATACTAATATAGTATCTCTAGCCAAAATCTAGGGAGGACTTTAGTTCTGGAATAACTTTTAGGAGGCAACATGGATGCTCCCAAAGTAAGTAGGTAACGCTGAAGAAAAGGTGACACTATTTGCTACAGATCTCTGGCATACATCTGCTTTGTGTTGGGAAGCATTATTTTCCTCCTCATGCTTTGTATGTTTATCATGCCAAAAAGCTTGGCTGCCAAATACAGTATGAAATGTCTCTCTCTACCGTGATGTGAATGGGCAAAAGGCCATTAAAATTAGAGCAGCCATGCCAAATTAGATCTGCAATACATCTGACCTAATGGCATTTAGTTCTTTGTCCTCCCCATATCTCAATGATCACAATGTTCCTGAACATAATAAGCAAGATGCACAAATGCATCCTTTTATGCTGACAGTAATGGTGGGAATTTGATCTTGTGAGACCATTACACAAAAGAGTCTCCTAGACGGCTTTAACTCAGCTTGCTTGGCAAGAATGACAAAACAAAATCAACAGATGACACAACAGCTTGCAATATAAAATGCACATAGGAAATGGGGTTGAACATTATCTTGAATGTTCTTCGCATTTATGAAGGAAAAAAAATACGTACTTGGATCTCATAGTTGCTTGGGTGAAATCCTCTGGCACTACAGAAATACAATTGTACTTTATCCTGTAGCACAAACTCATTATATTGTGCTAAGAGATGAGGTAGTTACAAGCATTCACTTAGCTTATAATACATAATGTATTGTGCCTTGTTCAACAAAACAGCTCTTGAAATCCATAATAATGTAAAAATATTGATGGATGTTATAAAATCATGAAAACAATTAGGATGGCTTAAGCAAGAATAATCATTGTCAGGCCTGAACCAGGGAGGTTCAAAGTTTGTTTTATATTGGATTTCACTGGGAATCATTCTGTCTCAACGTAAGGCTTGTGACTAAATAAAATTAGGATAGACTTCATATAAGCTAACTTGAGATTTTATAATATGTGTCTCCGTGTTACTAACTTAACTATGTTACCGTGTTTCTCCAAAAAGACAGCCCACATTGAAATGAGACCCTATCACGTTTTTGAGTGCATGTGATCAAATTAAGCCCCACCCACAAAATAGGCCTAATTAAGACCCTGCCCACCCCAGGGTGCAGGGGGTGGAGCAAGGCACACAGATAATAAATAAGCTAGGGTGGGCATGGGGGCGTGGAGCTGCCTACTTATCAAGCCTCACCCCCCCCCGACACCTGCCTTGTCTTCTTCTGCAGCCGCTTCTTCAGCAGCCACTTCCTGCCACTCACATGCATTACCCCCGGCCTCCATTTCACCATCAGAGTCTTCCGGAAAGCCCTCTGCAGTTGTGAAATGGGCTCCAGATGGACACGCACGGCACCCTGGCCTCCGTTTCGCTGCCAGAGCCTTCCGGAAAGCCCTCTGCAGCCAATAATAGAGTTCCGGATCGATCGGAGCTCTGTTATCAGTTGCAGATGCCTTCCAGAAAGCTCTCTGCAGTTGATAATAGAGCTCCAGATTGATCCGGAGCTCTGTTATCGGCTGTAGATGCTTTCCGGCAGGCATCTGAAGGCGAAATGGAAGCCAGGGTGATGTGTGTGAGTGGCGGCAAGTGGCCACAGAAGAAGAGGGGCCAGCAGCGGGCTCCTGCTAGGCGGGGCTTTTGGCGCCACCGCCACGAGGTGAGTCAATAATTAGAACCCTCCAAAAAGAAGGCCTAGCCATTTTTTCGGGGGTCAAAAGAAAATAAGACCCGGCCTTCTTTTCTGAGAAACATGGCACTAACTTAACAACTGCAGTGATTCACTTAACAACTGTGACAAAAATGTTATAAAACAGGGCAAAACTCGCTTAACAACTCTCTCGCTTAGCAACAGACATTTTGGGCTTAATTGTGATTGTAAATCGAGTATTACTATTACTATACAATCTGCATAAAGTAGCTAAGGCTTATAAAGTTTAAAAATTATTGTCTCTAATTTTCAGTTTAATTTGCATCCTGCACATTCCTAGTCCAAAGCAAAGAAAGAAAAAACAAAACAAAACAAAAATTATGAAGAACAGGGGAAAATTCATATTACCTGTATATCCAGCTATATCTAAAGATTTCCAGAGTCACTAGAAACAATATTGTGGGTAATTAATCCCAAAGGGAGTAGCCTTTGGTTATTGCAGCTTTATGCTTTTGTATGTACACTATGACTGCAAAACAGGGATGAAAAGTAGGACACTAGATTATACTTTCTCTATTCTGTACCATGAAAGAAAAAAAAATGGTGTAGGTGAAGCATTCCAATATTTTTCTTCTCCTTAGCTTTGTGACCAAATTGTGCAATATAATGGGTTAAACTGCTATACATTACTTCACACTCTGAATCCTAATGTTTGAATCTTTTTATTTCCAAGTGTAGCAATTGTTTGTGCAGCCATGCAAGTGCCTTGCATGCTTCTTCCGCAGTTGTGGTGAAATGCAGTCTGGATTCCCAGGAGGGAGAGGTTGCACTCCAGAGGACCCAAACACAGCAAAGTTTAGATAGTTTGGTTGGGAGGAAGAGAGTCAAGGCAGCTCCTCCTTAGGAGTTCTTAAAGAGTTTTTGTATCTTTAATAATGCAAGTAGTTTAGTTTGGGTGAGACTTCTGTCTGTAGGTGAGGAACAATAAAGGAAATTGCTTAGAATAAATTCAGTGTGTCTTTTTAGGTTATTGGAGTCTGACAACAGTGCAGTATTCAGCATCTTCTCTAGATAATAGAGCTATAATGCTTGGCTTCTCACTACACCAGATAAAAAATTAGACTCAGCAGAGACTGGGAACTATGGCTCCTTTATGATTTGTGGACTTCAACTTCCAGAATTCCTGAGCCACCATGGCTGGTTCAGGAATTCTGGGAGTTGAAGTTCACAAGTCATAAAGGGGCCATAGTTCCCCAAACCTGAATTAAGGAATACCTGTTCTACAATTGATTTCCTATCAGATTTATTTCCAATCTAGTTCAAACCTATATATTCCATATATTCTGGATTATTAGTCATAGGCAGTTTGAAATTAAAATCCATAATTCCTTTGTGGCATCCAGTTTAATCATTTACTGCTATCCAGTCCTCTTGTACGCGCACACTGTTCTTTCTAATATTTCTAATTAGCAGTCCAATTGCACTGGCCAGGTCAGAGCTTCTCACAGTTGCAATATATCAGCTTTCCCCCAACTCCCCTATATTGCTCATTATTTGCCAATTTAACTTTAGTTTTTCTCTTTGTTTAGGTACTGAACTTGCATAGGTGTACAGTAAAGATAAACAGAGCTGACCTTGGAGAAGGTATGAAAGAACCATTATGGGGAAAGGAAGGGATGAGCTGCTAAGGAGAGACTTAACACAAGAGTACACTGCCCAGCAATAGAAGGAAGTGTGAGAAAGAAATTCAAAATAGCCTCACCTTGATTTTGTTTAGTATAAAATGAGGCGGAGAGAAACTTACGTCAGGTGTTTAAGATTTTATTATTATATCCCGCAACAATAAAATATAATTCTCGAAATCTTTGTGATGACTGTTTTTCGACCAAGCCTACCTTGAAGGGCTGACCATGACTGCTTTGCCTCACCAAGGTCTAGAAACTTTATTAGATCTATATTGTTTGGTTTGACTGAGCAAGAACCCTCCACCTTTGTCCTTTTTATTTCAGTTCCAAGACAGAGGTTAATATCCACAAGTTGTTTTACTTCTTTATTTACACTGTCACTGTCTCAAAACTATGTATCACTTTTGTACTCTAAACATACTGTACAGTTCAATCATCAGCATGACAAAGATTGTACTTAATCTTTGTACTTACATTCATCTTCCATTTTTTATTCTTGTATATGAACACCAATCAGTATTTCCCTGCTTAAAGCCTTTGTTTTACTAAACTTGGTTTTGTTTACCAGACCATGCTTTGAATGCTTGCTTTAGTCCATATATAGATTTTTATAATTTACAACGTTTCTTCCCCTGACTTTACAAAACCTGGTGGCTGGTGTATGAAAGTCTCCTTTTTCAGATCACCATGTAGAAAGGTTGCCTTAATAGCAAAGTATTATGTATTTTCTTAGGTGCTGCTGCGCTTAGTAGAATTCTGATATTTGCTGAACCACCAGCAGAAAAACTTCATTTTAATCCTCACTATATCTTTGTGTGTAATATAGCGCTTCGCTACTAAACTAGATTTATGGCATTCTACATTTCACAAGAATCATGCTTAATTCTGAAAACCTACTTACTTGTACTTTGGTAGTTCAGTTTCCTTACATTTCCATGGTTTAGCTCAGTGGCCCCCAACCTTTTGGGCACCAGGGACTTGGTTTTGCATGCTGCCTGCATCCCACGGAAGGGGTTTCACTTGTTTGCATGGCCTGGTTGCTGATATGCCATGTACAGAAAATTAATCCTCTGCCTTGTGCCATTCCTTCATGTGTTGGAAGTTTGCTATCATATCTACTATCTTCTCTTCTTTAGCAATAGCACTTAGCACTTAATGTTATATACTGTTTCACAGTGCTTTACAGCCCTCTCTAAACAGTTTAGAGCATCAGCATATTGCCCCCACAATCTGGGTCCTCATTTTACTGACCTCGAAAGGATGGAAGGCTGAGTCAACCTTGAGCTGGTGAGAATCGAACTGCTGGCAGTGGGCAGAATTAGCCTGTAATACTGCATTCTAGCCACTGTGCCACCTTTAGACTAATCATACCAAGGCTCTTTATACTAAACATACCAAGTTCCTTTAACCATTCATGGTATGATTTGGCTTCCAAGCCTCTTTCCATCTTTTTCATTCTTCTCTGCATTCAGTCATTTTCAATAGCGACTGTAGTGTGTGATTGTGTAGAGTTATTGTTGTTATATTTTGCTTTCTTCTCTAAGTATCAAGAGTAGATCCAGGTGCTACTGACAAGCTTTTGTTGATTGCGCTAGTATCTAAATATTTTAGTTCATTGGGAGTTATGCCTTCTTCATTAAAATGAGCAACACAGCAATGGTTATTTTCCAGGTTTTAGGTTTAAATGTTGTAAACTTTTGTTCAATTCATCAGCCCAGCATTATTCCTACTTAGGTTCTCCAATGTTATTTATTTCTTTTTTTAAAGGGACTGATGCATAAACTTTGAATTCAAATACCATTAGGTTTCATAACTCAAATGAAGTTTTGTTGGAATCTTTCGTTGGTAAAAACTGTTGGAAAATGGTTCTGACTGACAGTGGACTATAACCATCTTTAAAAAACAAATTCCAATTTCTGGCTGGCTTATTTTAAGCTAGAAAAATATTTCCTTTTTTCTTTTGTTTTTAAACAAAAATCACATGCGGATTCTCTTTGTTTCTCAAAAGGACAAATATTCAATTCAATTTTTAAGCTCTCAGCTTTTATTTTCTTAATAAGAAACTCATCTCTGCACCCAAATGTCATTTTGCAGAATTATGCTTATGCATGCATCCCATTACTCTGCTTGCCTTGGGCTGTATAATTTCCAGCAAATTAGCTTCATTGTGCTTTCAATATTACTTGGTGGCCTTTTGTAACAATGCAAAGTTTATTTTAAGCATAATTTTATAACCATTTTGTTTAATACATGTAATCTGTGTCCAATTTAGGTATATGTTTTTTGAAACATTCTATTCTTGCTTTCATTATGATTTATCAGACATTTTAATTCAATATGGCCCTTTCCATATATCAACATTCCATTTGCTAAATTAACTTTTCTTGCCTGTCACTCATTGTTTTGCAATGCCTATGCATATTGGCCTTTTCTTTTAAGACATTTAGACTTACTATCTGTGTGTGTGTATTGTACACGCTTTAGCTCTGCAAACTCTTCATTCTATTTTGATGTGTCTCTTTCTAATACATTAATGACAAGTTAATGACAGGTTACATTTCTCCCTTTTATCTGCTTTAGAGAATTCTCTTAGTTGCATTGTTCACATCATGTTGGTACACCTCCACTATAATGAACTTTGATGAACTGCATTTATACTTTTCTGGTAGGGAACTTAAAGCAGTTCCTTGAAATTTTCAGAAAAGGTCACATTGTTTGTTGTTTTAGTATCTTATGAACAAAGACATAATCTGACATGTGTTGCTTTAGATTTCTAATCCTTTATAATTTCAGATTTATGAGTTCTCTGGTTACTGTTCATACCTGAACATGTTTTCATTTGCTTTAGCTTGTCGCATGTCTCCTTTTCTGAAACACAATTTTGAATTAATTTGTAGTGTGATGAGTTCAACTTCAGAATTATTTCAGACTTGAATACATCCTTTTTCAACTTTCAGATTTTCTCTGAATGTGGCATAACCAAAACCTCCTAAAGGTCTAGCTTTCAAATAAAAAACTTTATTCTTTAGCTGCTAAAAAAACTGTATTCTTTCCCATCTTCAAGCATGAGATTTTCTAATCTCAGTATCACTGCTATTTCCAAAATCTTATGCTATTTTGTAACCTAAAACCCCCAAATGCTCTTCATTTAAGATGCTGTTCCTAATGAGTATCTTTGATATATGGGCTCTGATTCATAGCTTTAATTCAAGCTATATATTGACCAAGTCCCTAGAAATTAATTGAGATATATTTTTTTGTGTGATTGAGATGGCTTCGGGTGCTCTGGATGCTAAGAATTGTATCCTGGTGTCTTGCTGGGTCTATAACTCTTTTGTTGGAAAATTCACACGGGTAATTTCTAGTGTGTTTTGCACCCAGCACACTATTAGTCAACTGCTACATTCACACCAGAGCAAATATACACCATTTAATTCAGCTTGGAAAAAAAGTGTGACCAGTGTGCACAAAATCCTAAGCCAAAGAACCGAAAGGCTAACAGCATGTGAAAACTTAAATCCATTTTCTGCCTCTTTTTCTTTTCCCCCTTCTCCTTCCCTCAGTATATAGGAGAGTTTAAAATTTTGTCCTTCCCAACGAGGAAAAGATGCTTGGATCTGCATAATCATCAAGATACACACAGACATGGATAAGGAGGTAACCCCCTCCATCTACTTTAGTGACCAGCAAGGTTTGTGCCGTATTTGTGTTTCTGCCTGAGGAGGACTCCAATTCCAATGGATCAAGTCCTACCTTATTGTGTTATTGGAGGGACTGAAGGCCAATCAGGCCACACAGAGACTCAGGAAAGATCAGTTTGGACCAGGCAGAAGAATGTCTCAAAAAACAACGTTGAAAGGAAGACATTATTCCAGAAAAAAACAGCAGCTTTGGAAGAGAAAGGCTAGCAGCGTGTAACTTGGAGGACCAAGTGGACTGTCCTGTCAGTGAAGCTGTGCAATCAGTTTAAGGCAAGGGTGTCAAACTCGCTGCGTCACGTTGCCTTCACATGATGTTTCACAACGTTTGTTCCATTCGCGGAGCTGGGACGGGTGTGGCCTGCGCATCTGGCCATGGGCCGCCAGTTTGACACCCCTGGTTTAAGGCATTCTCCCTAGAGAGAAAGAAGACTGCTATGGAGAGAAGGAATCCAATATAGTTTGGGGCTGCATCAACCAAGTGTCAAGATAACAGGAAATACCAGTCTTACGTTGCATTGGACAGCCTGACACATAGAATACTATACTCTACAATACAATACAAAACATAATACAAAAAAGGACGCTGAGGAACAGGAAAACACGCAAAGAAGAAGAATAAAGAAAGAAAGGGGCTTGAAAGCCAAATCATACCAAGAATGGTTAAAAGAACTTGGCATGTTTAGTCTAAAGGTGGTGTAGTGGATAGAATGCAGTATTACAGGATAATTCTGCTCACTGCCAGCAGTTTGATTCTCAACAGCTCAAGGTTGACTCGGCCTTCCATCCTTCCGAGGTCGTTAAAATGAAGACCCAGATTATTGGGGGCAATATGCTGACCCTGTAAACCGCTTAGAGGGCTGTAAAGCACTGTGAAGTGGTATATAAGTCCAAGTGCTAAGTGCTATTGCTAAAGAAGAGAAGGCTGAAAGGAGATATGACAGCAATCTTCCAATACATGAAGGGATGTCAAAAGGCAGAAGATTTATTTTCTGTACCATCCAAGGGTAAGATAAGAACCAGGGGGTAGAAACCTGAGAGAGTTTTACAGAGGAAAGTCCAAACTTGAAATAAGGAAGAATTTTTTGACTGTGAGCACAATTAGTAGAACAGTCTGCCACATCATATCAAGGGTGCTTCCATCACTGGAAAAGATTGGATAACCATTTATCTGGGATAATAGGAGGAATCCTGTTCTGGGCATGGGGGTTGAATTAGAAGAGCACCAAAATCATTTCCAACCCTATTACTGTATGAAATATTGCTTGAGACTTATTTAAAAATCAGCAAATATCAAAACTGCTTGGTGGCAAACTGAGATAAAAGGCAAGCCAAAGCAGAGAAAAAGACAAGAATTTTTCTAGTCATTAGGAGTTGTGATACAAATGGACTAAAATAAAGACTGTATTATCTATATAGCTATCTATATCTACATTTCCAGAGATTCTGGAAACAATCCCACAGGCCTTTGATTAAAAGTAAAATAGAGATGGAAAGCAGGATACCAGGTGATACCCCTTCTATTCTGCACTATGAAAGAAACAGTTTGATGGATAGAGATGATGTACCCAACATATACATGTTATATATTATATCAGCATCCCCAGAGATCCAGAACTAGCTGAGGTATCTGACTCAGTTTTAATTTTTAAAGGGAGTAAATAGCTTATACATGGGACTGTAAACATACAGGTACAAGTATTCCCACGGTGACTGTCAAACTTTTAGAATTTGAATTTGAAGTAAGAATTATTACTTAAAGATGAGTAATGAAATGGCTCATTGTCAACTTTGATAAATTAGTTTTGTAAATTTTTGCACTGTTTCAGAAACAACTCTATGCGCTCTAATTTAGTAGATATGGCAGAGAATTATGTACACGAATTTCCCCAGAATTTTTATGTGCTTAATTCCTTGCATCGCATTGCTTTTGGTCATTTGGATTAGAAATTACAAGACTTGAAGTCCAATACATCTGGAAGGTACCAGTTAGGGAATTCTATACCTTTCTCAAGTCACTTTCAAGCATTTCAAGGATTTCTAATCATCACAGGCAGGATTATGGTGCATGAATTGGGTATTGGTCCAATCACTAACAGGCTAAGCACATCATGACTGTGAAGCGTTATGGCCTTAAAATCAGAAAGGGCTTTTGGAGTGTCTGTGTGGGTATGCACATAGTCTGCCAACTCCTTAAACCCAATGTTCCTTTACTCAGGAACATGCTGACAGCCACACCATCCTGGATGTAGCTGCTTTAAATGGAGACAAGCATCTGTATGCTCAAAAGCACTTTTTTCAAAAAAAAATTGAAGCTATAGCAGCGCATAGCCCAACAATGAACTGTGTTAGTTAAGAATTAAAAGACTTTCCTGAAGTTTGTGCTGTCCTTGAATAAGAGCTTTCAAATGGCACCACCTGGTTGACTTGCAAAACAAATAAATAAAAGCATTTTAATCTATTCTCTTTCGATTCATGTCTACATCAGCCTCCTCCAACCAGGCTGTGGGATTCTGGAAATCAAGTCCAACATATCTGGAGGTTAACAATTAGGGAAGGTTGTTCTTTAAACAAGCATTCAATACTGTTTTTCCTATTAAGACGTGATCTGATCTTTTAAAAAGTCTAGCACAGGTGGCTGCAATCTCCAAACAAGAATATAATTCCCCCTGGTGACAAGAAGTTTTATTGACGAAACACATGGCTTGTCTCAACCTCTGTGATCCTGCATAAGCAATATTACCCCAGCTGCTTGAAGAAATACCAATGCAAGTGGCAGAAGCAGCAACTGTGCTGGGAGGTCAGCATCACACCATTTTGTGCACTTCACAATCCCTCAGATACAATGACATGGGGGAGGGGAAAAATTAGTTGCTGCCCCCAAGATAAGAATACATGGGGGGGGGGGGGAGATATCATTCAAATAACATTATGTTTCCAAGGAAAAACTAGAAAATGCCCAGAAATTCCAAATGTTCGCTCAGCAGCTCTAGGCTGAAGTACAACAAGTGGCCATTATTTCCAACAATTTCCAGTTACTTTATTTTGACACTTGTCCTTCCCAGAGACTCAGAATTATAACACTCATTGCATAAAAATACACAGTGGAAAGTTATCTGTATTACATAGCATCACATTGTGGGGGTAGGTTTATGCCCAATAACCAGATTGTAGAATACTAGGCATCAATGGTACAAGTACTCTACTATAACTAGGTATACATGTAATCTAATACATTGATCATCTCCTCTGCTTCAATGGAAAAGCTCAGAAGTACTAGTGAAGGATTTTCTGAAAATCTATCATGGAGGCACAGACCAGGCTAAAATATCCAGAATTTCAAACTGTCATATTAGGAACAATTTGTTTAGAAGAGAAAGATTTGTAGAAAAAGAGGTGATTAAAAACATCTAAAACTCCCCAAAATGGGCTTAGCCTAGCAGCTAGCTTTTTGAGAAGAATCTTTCTTTTAAGCTGCCATCTATTCCTTTCCACATAAGCTATTGGAGCCTAAATCTGGGACGTCCTGCTTGAAAATCAGCTGCGCTACCATGGATTGTGATCTTATTCAAGATGCATCTGACTTTCAGCAGCATCCAAATCAGTAAATACAAACTAGTTACATCTATAGGTAAGTATATCGATTCATATAAGGGCTGCAAAATTCCAGACAATCACTAGATGGAAGCAAAGAGATATAGAAAAATGTTGGTTGCCCAACATTCTGTAGCTCAGATATGGTAGTCCTGGATTAATTAGTCCTACAATGTACCTATATACAGTATTTTACAGTATATACAATGTCAATATACAGTTTTTTGCATATAATCTCAAGTTTTCAACTGGGAATCCCTTAATTTATAAATGCAGATTATGTCCAATATTCACTGTATGGGCTGCATATACCCCTTGAAGAGCTCTGCAGTTTTATGCACACCTGCATACATACACACACCCCATTACACAACCATAGAGATCAAGTACTCCCATAGTTAAACACACAAAAGCAGCCTCCATGGTTGCATAGCTGGGAAAAGAACCATTTAAGCAATGCAGTGAACACACCCAAATCCACATCCATTCCAATTCAGGGGTATGTTGTGAATTGCTAAACCGGTAGCCAAATTCTGGTGCCTGCTGTATATGCACTCCCCCTTCCATCATCTATTCTACTCCATCCTTTTCAATAACATGGTATTTTAACAGAGAATCACACACAGGAGAGAGAGATCAGGCAAGGATTTGATTAGCTGGAGCAGACAGACTCCGACAACGCAGGCTGCTTCGTGTCGGAACAGGTTCTTCCCAGCTACCCAAATCTGTGATTTGCATGTCTAAAAACATACAGCTGTGGTCAATCCAGGATCAGCCCTTACCTTGAAATGCTGCAGCTGAAGAATCTGGTCCTCGAGCTGTTGTCTCTTCCCTTCTATTTCCGTCTGCCTTTTCCTTTTTTCCTTAGCAAAGACAAAAAGCAGCAGAAGAGAAATTGTCTGTCACTATAGAAGCAAAGGTTTTCAAATGTGTGTGTTGTTTTTTTTTCATACGAGTGGATGTGCAAGCCAAGCCCTTCGCTTAGAGAAGCCACCTGATCCACCCGTGCCAGCTTGTCACCTACCTCACACAAACAGCATCTTCACAAAAATAGCATGTCAGCTAAGGACTAATGTCTTGTTCACTCAGGAGGAGAAAGATGGGTTTTCTCAAATTCAGCTTTGGGAATGGCAACGAAGAGCAGAGTCCCGGGGGAAGGGTGGGGGGAGACATAGCAGGCACAAAGCTTAACAACCGAGTTAAAGGCACAAATCCTAACCCTTGTGCCTTGCATCTCCTACCAAATGTAACATGCATGCAGAGCAATGAAGGGCTAGAGTAATATGAAGTAAAATCAGGGTAAGGGTAAGATTAACTTACAGGGCATTCTATCCTTGGACCAATTATTATCTCAGTTTGAATAATTTGGGAAGGATAAGGTTTGGCTTTCCATAAAGCCAGTATCTTCAGCATCACCTTTATTCATCTATTTTCTTCTTTTCTTCTCCTTCAATCTATACCTAAATGCAACACAAACATTCCCCAACAGCTTGTTTTTCCTGCCATGATCCCACAATGTTGTCTGGGCTCCCAGCCCACGTGGAAGACATCTCTCAGTCTTTCTTAGATATCCTTACACTCAGTCTTAAGGTAGCATTTTCCTCTTTTAGTCAACAGTATCTGGTGGCAACAACAAGGTGGGTAACATCTGTTGTGTTTTGCTACTCATTATGTTGAAAGCAAAATCGGGTGCCAAGCCAAGGATGGTATCAGAGCATTGCCTATTGTGCTGATGGGTCCGTATTAACCGAATAACAGAGTTGGAAGGGACCTTGGAGGTCTTCTAGTCCAACTCCCCTGATCAGGCAGGAAACCTTATACCATTTCAGACAAATGGTTGTCCAATCTCTTCTTAAAAACTTCCAGTGTTGGAGCATTCATAACTTCTGGAGTGAAGTTGTTCCACTGTAATTGTTCTAACTATCAGAAAATTTCTCCTTAGTTTTAGGTTGATTAGTTTATTAACTAATATTAACTAATCAATATTAACAACTGCTGCTCCCCGGTCAACCCATCCTCCTGCTATTCCAGTACAGGTAGTTCTCAACTTACGACCATAATTGAACCCACAATGTATGTTGCTAAGTGAGAAATTTGTTAAGTGAGTTTTGTCCCATTTTATGACTTTTATTGCCACATTTTTAAGTGCATCACTGCAGTTGCTAAATTAGTAACACGGTTGTTAAGTGAATCTGGTTTCTCCATTGACTTTCCTTGTCAGAAGGTCGCAAAAAGTGATCAACACTGCAACCGTCATAAATATGAGTCAGTTGTCAAGCCGAATGTAAATCGTGTGACCGTGGAGATGCTGCAACAGTCGTAAGTGTGAAAACTGGTCATAAGTCACTTTTTTCAGTGGCGTAACTTTGAACGGTCACTAAGTGAATTGTTGTAAGTCGACGACTACCTGTATGGCCTCCCAAATGAGCTCCATGCAACAGCATCAAGCCACTGGTTTCTCAGAAATATGCAACCACAAAAAAAACCTGCTCAGCCAGTAGTATTATACCTACAACCTATACCAGTTTAATGCAAGGCAGAAATTTCAAATTATGGGAATTCCAGTGTTCCCAACCCCCCAGAGCATGGAGAGGTCTAGAAGTTGGCAGCTGTTGCCTACCTAAAGAAAAGTAGAAGAGAGAAATCCTAAGTAAGTGCTGCCTGTGACTCAGTTCCCTTTGTAATTTTGATTTACATGGAGTTTTTTTTTAACATTTTCATTCAGTGTGGATTACAAGAGAAGGGGTGGGGGAGGAAGAGAAAGAACAGCACAGAAAAAAACTTGGAGGTGATGGACAGAGCCCTGCAGCCCGATCCGTCCCATTCCAACTGCAGCAATGTGACTGATGGGTATTTCTGCCAGTGGATAATGACATGCAGAAGAGGGAGGACTGCCAAACCAGAAGAATCAACCAATCATTTTGTTTATCATGAATAATTAGGACAGCATCATTGGTAATAAGTCAGAACTTGCACGGGGGAGATAGGAAAGGGACTGGCAATGGGGACAGCAGATTTCATGCTGACATAGTTTTCTGTTGACTGTCCCTATTCTTGGTCTGCAAGCATAATGACAGGTTAGCAGGACTGGATAAAGGGAACAATATCCAGAATGGTTGTGCCAAGTGATATACCAATATAAGCAGATGAATCACTTTCAATTTTAGCTTATCTTAGTAGGAGGGAAGAAAGGGTTATTTTCCCCCTGCCTTAAAACTGATGTGGTGGTATGAGGGACACGAGTATTCAAGGACCATCTTTCCAGCTATATCTACCCCACCCACCAGAGCAGGGAGGCAGGATAAGATATACTTCCCTTCTCTTAAGGAGGTCCATCTATTGCAGGGATGTCAAACTCAAGGCCCAGATCCGGCCCACAGGGTGCTTAGATCTGGCTCATGGTGCCGCCCTGGAAATAGCGAAGGACCGGCCCGTGGTACCTCTGCCAGCAAAAATGGAGCTCGGAGGGGCTCTTCCGAGCTCCGTTTTCACTGGCAGAGGGCCACAGGAGGCCATGGCAGCTGAAAATGGAGCTCAGGAGCCCATTTTCACTGGCAGAGCACTCGGGCCAGCACAGGCAACCCCCAACGCGACTGACATCAAGCTGGCCATGTCCACCCTAGCCACACCCATCCTGCCCCTTGAGGTCAAGCACAACCCTGATGTGGCCCTCAATGAAATCAAGTTTGACACCCCGGATCTATTGGGACCAAGAAGAAGGGCCTTCTCCGTGGTGGTTCCCTTCCTGTGGAACATAATCGCTGCAGAAATAAGATTGGCCTCCACCTTAATACACTTTCAAAAGCCCCTGAAGACATGGTTTTGCCAGTAGGTCTGGGGAGCCCTGGGTGATACACAACCCATCAAGTAATTGTTGTCACCAGAGGAATGGAGGTTTATAGAGTTTTAAATTTGGGTTTTATTTCTATAAGCCGCCTGGAGACACCGCAAGCAAGTTGGGGAGGTTTATACATTTTCTTAATAAATAAATAATTATTGAATACTGATTGGCTGAAACATCTCTGCTTGCCTATTGATTGTCAGTTCTGATCAGCTGTCAGTTCTTAGTAGATGCTGCAAATTCATCATACAGTGGCTGTAGAGTCCAGATAACTAAATGGGTAACTAGTTAAAACAATTTAATCCCCAAAACAGAAAACCTGGGCAGCTAAATAGCCAGTCATGTGGAAGGGATTAGGGAGACCCAAAGTCAGCTCTCAAAACAATCACAGATTTCACTTGATGTCCTTGGGCCAGTCACTATTGTTCAGCCCAACTAATAGGACAAAATAAAAAAGAAGTAAATTGCAGAAGAAATGGCATAATCTTCTTACCATATTCCCCAAAATATAGTAAGTAAGAAGCAGTTCACTGGGAAAATAGGATTTTATCATAGGATTTCCATAATACCACCCTAAAAAAGTAGGCATGATCTTGGCAGCCATAGGCAAATCAAGTCTATAATCAGATCAGAGATTACAAATCACAGCAAGCCAGACATATTCAAAACACTAAAGGTTTGGGAATGGGAGATCTACTTACACCACCTACGATGAAATGTAGGCTTGGCTCAGAGAAGGAGGACTGCTGAGCCATTAGAGAAAAGATACTTGAATTCTGGGAAAGCAGAAGATGTGAGAAAGCAACTCAAAACAATTGACCTTTACTGTTGTAAAAAAAAATTGAAGTGGAGAGGCTTTGACTGGCTTTCAAGATTAGGCCACATTATACTAAAGTATGTTCGAAATTGTGCCTGTTTTCTGATCTTGCCTATCCTAAAGAGTTCACAGTCATGTTTAGACTGTGAACCCCAGTGGACATGGCAACAGTTAATTCTATAAATGTGTTCATGTTATATATGTAGGTATATACAGCCGTGGTGGTGCAGTGGTTAGAATGCAGTATTGCAGGCTAATTCTGCCCACTGCCAGCAGTTCAATCCTGACCAGCTCAGGGTTGAGTCAGCCTTCCATACTTCTGAGGTCGGTAAAATGAGAATCTAGATTGTTGGGGGCAATATGCTGATTCTGTAAACCGCTTAGAGAAGGTTGTAAAGTACTAGGAATCGTTACAAAAGTCTAAGTGCTAAGTGCTATTGCTATTACACTGAATGGAATAGGAATAAGTACTTATCAACAGTTGCACGTTCTTAGTTATGGTATTTACCTCTGTTTTGGAGAAAATCTTTAATTGTTTTGCAGAGCACTATTACTTAGTTCTGCTATAGTTACTATCTTCCCATTTTTGTGTCTTGTGAACACATCCACAAAATGAGTTGTTCATGAAATTCATGCAAGATCCAATATTATATGTGCCAAAAATGGGAAAAAAAGACTATTGTGTAGGAATACCTTCCCTCTGATATTTTGTGTGTGAAATTTTACCTTTTCATTACAGGCTTTTTCCCTGTAAGAAGGCTTTTCTCTTTATTTTCATTGTTGTTGTTTTGCATGGTTTTTTTTTTACACATATTATTTGTACAGTACTTCATATTTTAATTGCTGATTATAGACTCCTTCAAGATTTGTAATAATGGGAAGTGGTACACAAAGATATTAAATAGCTATCATGACATCCACAACAACAACAGCAGCTTCATCTTCTTCCAAAACGCCAATCAACTCCTTGGCTCCCTACATCGTTCTGAGGTGGCTGTAACTCAGAAACTCCCTGCACTTGGTGGTGGAAGGAAAGGATCCATCTGTTCCTATTGCCAGATTCCAGTTTTCTGCCATTCTGAGACATATTATATTCCTTTTCTCATATGATAGTAAGATTAAGCGATCTCCTGTCATTAAAATCACATTTACATTCAGGCTAGATTGCTATTAGTCTCATGAATATGCGGAAAAAAGTCTAACTTTACAGTATTGGATCAGGCGCAGCATGTTTCCCAAAATCCCAGTATCATGTGTTAATACTTATGTTCATATTCCAATGGACACAAATAAGCCCGTAGTGACTGCTGGTGTATTTTTATTGGATAGCAAATAGTATTATATAGCTATAAATCTGTATCATGTATATAGCATTTTGTATACGTAGAAAGAATGCATGAGGAGAGAAACACTACAGAATACAGGTAGTCCTCGACTTACAACAGTTCATTTAGTGACCATTCAAAGTTACAATGGTACTGAAAAAAGCAACTTATGACCATTTTTCACACTTACGACTATTGCAGCATCCCCATGGTCATATGATCAAAATTCAGATGCTTGGTAACTGACTCATATTTATGACGGTTGCAGTGTCCTGGGGTCATGTGATCAGCTTTGGCGACCTTCTAACAAGCAAAGTCAATGGGGAAGCCAGATAGTAACAACCATGTTATTAACTTAACAAATACAATGATTCACTTCACAAATGTGGCAAAAAAAGTTGTAAAATGGGGCAAACTCACTTAACAAATGTTTCACCTAGCAACATAAATCTTGGGCTCAATTGTGGTCGTAACTTGAGGACTACCTGTACTTTAATGTTTGTAAGAAAGTATTCTTCAAGCTGGTGCTTGCATGAAAGTAAAAAAAATAAAGGCTGATTTAGAAAAATAATATGTTGATTGAAAAGCCTGAGTTAATTCACTCTACAGTACTTACAGCCAAGAATGCTCTCCTCCACTGTGAAGACAGAGCAAGTACCTGACTCACACAAAAGTCAGAAAAGAAAAAGAGAACTGAACTTCGAGAATAAGGAAGAGATGAAAATCCTGAGGATATCAATCTAACCAATCAGAAACAGGTCACATAGAAAACCGCAAACTTTTTTTAGCTAAGGAAAAGTGTTAATAAGTACTAAGCCTCTTTGTCAATTATGTCTATACATATTGCCGCCAGTGGTCAGTTTATAGATATAGAAATTACTGCAAAAGTTGGTTTCTATTTTATTTTTCTCTTCCAGATGTGGCATCAGCCTGTGGCTTATTACCAAAGCAACAGTTCACATTAATGACTGCGCTTTTCTGATGTCAGCCATTTTGTTCATCATAATACCTTCAACCAGAACTGGGCAAAAGACTGATATTATCTGCTATATTCTAAAATTAGCAACAATCCCCTCCTTAAAAATTATTGCTGAAAAAGAAAGTAGATTTGGGAGCTCTGATGCTGATTCCCAATTACACAACCCCAGAGATTCCCTCTTCTTTAATTTGCAATGCATGTTTATCTTACTGATGGGCTCCATTAAAAAGTCTCTTATAAAAACAGAACGAACTAGATGCCACAAGCCTGAAGAGTGTTCACCCTCATTTTTCACCTATATGACATCCTATGGCACCTATAGTTTCTTAAGAGCAACAAAGATTTATTTAGCCATATATAACTTTAATTTTTTTAAAACTTTGTTCATTTTATACTTTTAGTTTTTAAAATTATGGCTCGTATTTTACCCTTCTTATGCTGGTCTATGATTATAATAAAGTTTTGATTGATTGAGCAACAAATATTTTAAAAAATCCTATCAATAGAATTCATAACACCGTATGGTATATTACTACAGCATATCTTGATTAGGGATGCCAGTGCCAAGAAAAACCTCTTTGTTATAATAAGAATTAGCTTTCAAGGTTAACATGTACGGATGATGGGTTGGCAACAAAGAATATGATGCTTATTCAAGTTCTGATCCAGGTATAATCATCTCTCCCATTCTGAAATTGGCCTAGAAATCAATAGGCAATCACTTGGCTTCATACATCTAACTCTAAAAGAAGTTTAGCTGTATAAACAGAGTCAGTTCCGCTACGTTTACTTTGCCAATCAGTTGAGAAATTGGAAGAAATATGACAAACTGATCTCACCTCATGGCTGAATACTACAGATATCCTGTAATCAAGATCGGTCTAAATCCCTCATTCCCTGGAATACAGCATCCATCACACTGCTAAAATCTGTTCAGAAGCCATTTGTAGGCCTTGCAACGCAATTAGGAAGGATATCTGGGCACACCTACAAGTCTCTCACACCTATATCTTCTGAGTTCCGCCTGTTCTTCAATATTTTGCATTATTAACCCAGAGACTTGAAAGTGTTTTCTAAGCAAGTTAGCAAATTTTGCTTACAAAGCTCCCGGCCAATCAGAACCCGATAAGGGCACCGACCCTGTCCTTTATCAGTGTGGGACCATCCATCCCACATCCTCCTTACCCTTGAAAGCAGTTTCATGATATTACAGTTTGTACTTGGGACGAGGGAGGGATTGACTTGTAGATGCTAATGTGAAATGAATGCAAGGACACAGCAGAAAGGAAACTTACAACATGTGGTATTCTGCTGACAAGCACAAATTACAATTACAGATGGTGAATTCAGGAAACCTTCTACCTTTAAATAAGGCACCGTTCCCTCCCCCCCATAACTCCTTTCATTTTACTATTAAATTTGCAGATCACAAATTTAGAACAGCTAATGCAACAGACTGACAGTCTTTTCTATTACTCGCTCATTTAAAGACATTCAGACAAACACACGCACCCTATTAAATATTCCTCTTCCCTCATCTGTCATTATATGAAAAAAATCCACCCCACATTTTTTTCCTCATATAAAACACTATCCTAATCAAGATAATAAATATTAAGTGCTGTGATGACTGAGAGCTCATTTGGGGCAGATGTACAACACAATCTTGCTGACAGTTCTGAAGCAGACTTAATAGAATCAAAGAAATGGGGAAAAATATGATACCTTGAAAACATGGGGGGGGGGATGAAAAATCCAGCTCCAACTCACGTAGCCCTTCCTCCCCAAATTAAATCTCTCTTGGTTAGGAAGAATTGTAGCAGTTAAAATGAATGTTTTACTTAGACTTTTTTTTAAAATTTCAAACAATTCTAGTTTTTATTAGGAATAAGATATTAAATGACTGGCACAGACAAACAATGAATTGTACCTGGACAAATAAAAAGCCAAGGATAAAATTCAACAACTTTCAAGATTGAAAAGAAGGAAGTGGACTAGCAGCTTCGAATTTTAAATGTCATATTAGTTGCCTAACATGGATTTCAGAAGGGTTTATACTTTCTTAATGTGCAACAGCAGCAGCAGCCAAAAAAGCTAATACAATCCTGGGTTGTATAAACAGAGGCATAGAATCAAGCTCACGTTAAGTATTAATACCGCTTTATAAATGTTTAGTAAGTCCTGCAACCAATTTTGGTCACCATACTACAAAAAAGATGTTGAGACTTCGGGAAAAATTCAGAGAAGAGCAACTAAGATGATCAAAGGCCTGGAGACTAAAACATATGAAGAACGGCTGCAGGATTTGAGTTTGGCTAGTGTAAAGAAAATAAGAATTAGGGGCGGCATGATAGCAGCATTCCAGTATTTGAGGGGCTGCCACAAAGAAGATGGGATCAAATTATTCTCCAAGGCACCAGAGGGCAGGACAAGAAACAAAGGTTGGAAACTAATCAAAGAGAGAAGCAACCTGGAATTAAGGAGAAACTTTCTAATAATGAGGACAATAGCAAGGACCAGTGGAACATCTTGCCTACAGAAATGGTGGGTGCTCCATCACTGGAGGCTTTTAAGAAGAGATTAAGACAGTCACTTATCTGAAATAATATAGGTTCTCTTGCTTGGGCTGGACTAGAAGACCTCCAAGGTCCCTTCCAGATTCTATTCTATTCTATTCTATTCTATTCTATTCTATTCTTATGGTTTTATCACTTTCATAGAAGGGGAAGGCAAAGATGTATTTGGGTTCATACTCAGAGAAATAAATAATGTTAAGAGATTATGAAATAGAAAGCAACTTATAGAATGTTCTGGATAAATATAGCAAAAGAATAAGTTCAGACTTCTCTTTTGCTTCCATATGAATTTCTACTTTTTTGGTGAAGATACCACCAAAAAATTTGCTCAGTGGATAGATTCCAATATTTTATTGTTAACAGGATAACAATAAATGAAACAGGATAATGTTAAGATTTGTCACATTTCTTACTACATAGTGCTCTTCTATGATTAATTATATGTTAACTGCTGCAAGGATTTTGTATGCTTTTCATTGAAAAAGTTATTTGATCCCCTCTATGGAAGAATGGCTAATGAAATTGTGGGAGTATGTCTCAATGTCCAGAATTAAAAAGTAGATTTAAAAAGTAAATTGCTAGTAAATCTGGAATTCAATTCCATTTGGAAACCATTTTTAGACCACCCTACCATTTAATGCACAGAATTGTGCCACATTGAAAATTCAGGGTTTATGTTTTATTGTCTTATTCAATTATTTTTAAAAATAATAAATTAATTCACTTAATCATCTCGTTTTCCTTTTGAACGACTCCAACTGTGTAAACCAAGACCTTAAAGTTTAATACAGACTTGTTTTGATTAGAAAATCCATATTAAATACCTTGCAGTATTTTAAGCTTTTAATGATGCATTAAAAGAATATAGTACCGTAGTACCAGGAGTTTTGATTTGCTAACTATCCATCTATCCTCCACTATTTAAATTTAGTTTTTTTTAAATCTGCATTATATATTTTACATTATTTTATAAATTAATACTGGCATATTATTATTTTCCTTTATTCTTTTAAAATTTGTTCTAATATCTAGTTTGTAAAAGGTGAAATTAAAAACCCTCACAAGGAATAGAACAAGCTGAAAGCTGCAATCTATGTCTGGGAGCGTTATCTATTTGAACTCAGGAATCTTCTTTCTAAGCCCCAAATTGTGTTTAATTTTGTTCTGTTTTCCGTAAGTGTCTGTCTTCATTCACTCAGCTTTTCTACTTCATCCCTGATCATTTGAGACTTTCCTGTTCTTTTTGTAACTGAGAAGAGCAGCGGAATGGGAAAGAAGGATCGATCCTCCTTACTACACAATGAAGGCTGGCACTGGGGTGCTCCTTATACTGCAGACTGTGCCTCTTCCAAGCATCATCTGTGACTTGTAAACAGAACACAATAGATGTTGCAATCTTGGCAGAGAGCATCCGAAGGAGGGGACGACAAGCCATTATTAACAGAGGAGGCGGCACAGCCATGGAGGGAGAATCCTGGGTGCTTATGCTGCTTGCAAATTGCCAGTCTCTTCTTCCTACTCATTTGTGCTCTTGTATGTTAAAATGACTTTTTTGAATATAAAGAACACTTGTTTTCTCACTTCTTCCAAAGAACGTTATGGATTACCCTAAACGGCTACATACCTCAAGCTTCATCTTCCAGTTAAGGGGAAAAGAATTGTTAATGTATCCAAGGTGCCTTTCTTTTTCCATAAATCTTTACATTTGCTAATACAAAAAGTATTTCTCTGAACAGCTTCTCTCTGCCTTGCAAAGAGGCCAGACATTCTAACCAATTCTGGTGAGGTAAAGACTCTTTTGAATCATGCTTAATTGCGGATGAGTGTTTGGACACGTTCAGAGTTTTTGTTGCAACAGTACTGAAGTGGTTTGCAATTACCTTTTGCTAAGATTATTTTCCTCATCTAGTTTACAGATGCAGAATTTCCTTGTGGTGTCCCATCCAAATATGAACCAGGTCTGATTCTATTTGTTTATCAAATCCAAGCAAGATAAGCCATATATTGACTGCTATATGTTGAGACAGGCATTTAAAATAGGTTCATCCAATTTTTCAATCATTGTTGGATTTAAGAGACTCATGTCAGGGTAATAATAATTTAATAGCTGACCAGTTGCTGTAAGGTTGTAATGCTGTAATACTGTAATGTTATAATGATATGGCAATGGTAGCAATGAGTCAGCAGTGTTATTTGACTTAAAGCTACCGCTTTAAGAGGCTGTAATATATGAGAGACCCTGTGAGGGCGTATCTCTCTCTCCATGTGTGCTTCTGTGGTGTAGTTGGTTACTGATTGCTGTTTATTCAAGGCCTGTTTCAAAGTACTTGTATGTATATATGCTTTGTAGGGATAAAAACCACTATATGTAAATACACACCTGTGTGCTGTATTTGCTCCTGGGTTATCTCACCTAGTCACACTGTGTGCATTCTAACACTCCAGTCAGTGTACCAGTTTTTCTAGGGATAAAGGCTGCCTCCTGTATCTATATTTTCTTTTTTTTTTGTTTTTCTGCTGTTCATTTTAGTAAGCTAACATTTTTGGTTTTTTGTTCTAGAAAATCAATATGGCAGACAGTGGTTGGCGTGATTAAACCCTAAAATATAGAGGTCTTTTTTAGCATTGTTTGCTAAACAAACTACAATGCCTTGGTTCACATATAAACTATAGTTTAAAAAATCCAATAGTCCATACACTGGGCTAAGCCAAAAACCAAGAAACCCAAACTATGCAATGTGTGATTTGTCAAGGGAGCCTATTCCAACCACATATTTAACCCTGGTTTGCCAATATTAAGAAGTGGAGAAGAAACATAAAATCTAATGGAAAACAACATATGTTTTGTATTAAAGACCTCAAACTCAATCCTCGTGAAGAGCAAAGAGGAAAACTAGAATATGTTTCTATGAAATAGAAATCATGGGACTAGAGCAAGATCAATTAAATACACAGCAGATCTTTTGCTTTATAATCTCCAGCCAGTTGTATTCAGCAGCGTGGCTACTTAGTACTTAAGCTGAGAGGAGTTTTGCTCAAGAGATTTATATCTTTAGCTCAAGAAGTCCCCAACCCCCACTCAATGAACTGGCACTGGTCTGAGGCATGGCAGCAACTGGGCCATGGAAACAAGCAAAGCTCCATTTGCAGAATGCAGGCCGCATGCAAAACCACGCCGCCTCCGGTCCGTGGAAAAACCTTTCACCATGGAACCGGTCGCTGGTGCTCAAAAGGTTGGGGGGCCGCTGTTCTACAGGATACACTGCTCCATAAGATGTAGCAGAAAGGGTCATCTTTACCCATAATTTCTCTGTGGATGCATAAAGGCATTAAAAACCCCCTAACATGATGGAACATCATATATGCAAGTTTCCAAAAGACATGGGACTTCAATGCAGTTATAAAATTAAGCAGCTATTAAGAAGCTGACAGTCTGCACCCATTTTCCCAAGCATTATTAGCATCACTTACACTATTGAGGCAAGCAAAATAGCATTAGCTTTAACATGCTTAATTGCACATTCTTGGTAAAACATTTCACTCCCTTGACATGCCCAAATGTATGTTGCTTAATTGAAAATACTCTCCTACTTAAAAGAAAAAAAAACAACCATCAACCATATGGTTTAGATCCTCAAACCTGACCTTAATGAACTTCATGAGCTCCACTACAACATGTTATTTACAAAGTGTGGCCTTGCTGGCCCTTTTTCAGATTAAAATTAATAAAAGTGGCACCATGAAAACCATATGGGAGCTTTTGTGGATTTTTGGAGTACAGAGTAACTCTAAATCTTGAAAAGTTTCCTAACTTGGAATAGCTTATAGTTACAACTTTTGTGAAATGAGCAAAAGGTAAGTCCTGTCCAGCAGTAAAACTGGGATGGAAGCACACTCATTTGTTTTGGACAGATGCACATCTTTCATGGGCTAACAAGAGGTCTGCATAAGGCCAATCAAATGCTTTTTATTTGACATAAAGGAATTCTCCTCCTTTTTTATACCAGAAGTACAGCTGAGCTGAACAGACCTCTCCATTTTCTAAATGTAATTTCTGTCCTTTTTAAAGCAAGTTTGTGATATACAGTATGTTTATGGTTATCTTTATTAGAGTTAGGGCTACAAAGATTCTTTATGGGTAATCTTCAAGTTACCTTTTGTTTAGTGACTGTTCAAAGTTACAACAGCATTGTAGCAACAGTTACAACAGCATTGACCATTTTTCACACTTACGACTGTTGCAATATCCCTTTAGTCACGTGATCAAAATTTGGACGCTTGGCAACTCGTTTGTATTTATGATGGTTGCAGTGTCCCAGGGGTCATGTGATCATCTTTTGAGACTTCTGACAAGCAAAGTCAGTGGGGAAGCCAGATTCGCTTAACAACCAGTTTACTAACTTAGCAATTTCAATGAATCTCTTAACTGTGGCAAGAAATGTTGCAAAATGGGGCAAAACTCACTTAACAACTGTCTCGCTTAGCAACAGAAATTTTGAGCTCACTTGTGGTAATAAGTCTAGAACTACCTGTATTGTCTCCTACTGCTATTTAGTGCAGTATTATCAGAAGACTACCATGTTATGATGTAACATCTTTACAATTTTTTTAGCTGGTCTCCCTCACAACTGGAGTATTCTAGCCGTGTGATATCAGCACCACGGCACCATATACTTTCTCCATCTTAACTCTTGTTCCTTGAAACATTGAAAATTGCAAGGTAAAGACAGAAAGGACTGTGTATAAAACTTTTAATCATGAAAACTGATTGCTAATTGTTCTACAGACAGTTACAGCCCAGGATTTAGATCCTAGATTGCCAGTGATATCTGCAAATGTAATTCTAATGACCAGGAGGCAAAGCCACCAATGTACACTTTTGAAGGCTGCATACCTGCAAGGAAGCATTACTGGAAAATAATGCCAAGCTCCATGTTGAGCTTTAATAGCAAAGGCTGGATGAGAAAAGTTGTTCCACATAACAAATGTACAATTTCTTCTTGAGTTGTGGGAAGAAAAGGTCAAACTTGATGTATTTCTATATGGGGAACCTATGCAGTTAGAAAGCAGTTCTGGAGCTCTACAACCCTGTAACACTAGCTGGTTTGAGATCTGAGCCCGCTTTATTTCTAGCTTAGCAATACTGTTTCTGAAACCAGAGTTAAAAAAAAATCCTTTAATCTCTTTACTGAAGCTATTGAAAAATCTGTTTTCTGAAAAATCTGTTTGCCTCAGTCCTTCCTCCCTCTCTTTTAATAAGAAAGGTGGCTTGACAGCTTTTCAGCTCCCTTCATAGGAACATCTGCAGAGTTTTCTGGCAGAAGGTGAAGCAAAGATGGGGATGGAGGAGGGAGAATGAAATTACTACATTCCTCCTTTGTACAAAATGCAGGTCAGAGGCTGTTTTGCCACCTGTAGTTGTTCTGTGTTCTCAGCATCCTCTTTGAAGTGCCATGGAGGATTGAGGAACTGGAAAGTAGACATTATGGGGTGGTGAAGAAGTGTTCTTTTTTGGCATCTCAGTAAACAGTAGTGAAGAACTTAATTGTCATTGACTACTAGGAAACACCACTGTCTGGCAATCAAACTAGGCCTCAATTGGTGAATCTATGGCTAGAGAGGTAAGATATAAAGAAATACAGATGTTTAATACAGGCCAATGGAAGAGATGAAGTAATCTTGATGTAATCGAAAATCTTGCCAATTGGCAACAGCAAGGAGGAGGCTTGCAGTGATAGTAGGGCTGGGGAGATCCTTTGCTATAGAGTTGTACCAGGTGGCTTAGATACTCCAGTTGTTTTGTTTTAGTGGTGTAAATTATGGCTGTTTGAATTTGAAGACAAATGATGGATGACTGTGCAAAACAAATTACAGAAGAAAAGGAGGCAAGATAAGTAGTAATACTCATGAAAAAGACAATTGAAAGCTCCACTTACTGCTAAGTGCTCTGGGAATTTTATTCAGTCCTGAGAAACTATTTATAATTCCTAGGCACCAGAAATAAAAATGTTCGGGAGCGAAATACTTGGAAATCTAGAGTTGTGGAATGTGGGAAGGTATTATGGAGGTGGCAGTTTTCCTCTTTTTTTTCATTTGCTTTTTGCTTTGTCTTTTACTGGTTAAACATCTCTCCATCCTTTTGCAGCTTTTCTGATTGCCAATACGTCTGAATCTTAACACACACACCAGGGTGAGTTTCCTCATGAAGTCTTCCCTTGTCTGTCTGATCCTCAGTTCTCCTAATCGGTGGTCACAATATATATTGGGATATGTCAAACTCCCCAAACTTGTCTGAAGCTTTTTGGAGTCTTGAAACAATGCGGCTAGATTTTTATAAAATTTTTATAAACTAGATCTTTATTGTAATTCAAGAATGCTAGTCAATATAGGTGGCAATATAGGTGGCAATCAATGAATGGCACCAATCAGATACTAAATATATGTATCCTCTTTATTCAAATCTAGCTCTTTTCCTTCAATTCCCTTTGAAAAATGGACTCGCTGCTTTATGTTTCACACAGTTGGTCATTAATGGCAATTGCCATGTTTACATTTTCCCACATTCCTGTTCTGAAGAACTCTTACCACAAACATAGTTCTGATAGCAAAGCGTCCAGAATTTCCACTAGCAAGGCCAACAGGAGTAACAGGCCCCAAATTCCTAATAAGGCAGACTAAAAAAGGATGTTCTAGCAATGAACAGGCTTACAATGTAGTGGCTGTTGGCTGTTTACAAGGAGAAAGTCACGTAGGTATCTAAACAGAGAGCAGGAAAGAATTATAATGCTATAAATGTCCGTGAAAAATGCTACAAATGGTCATAAATCCAATCCAGAGGAAGAGAAATATTTTTCTGTCTTCATTTTATTGTTCCTATGTACTTGCAATCATAAGAGAATTATCATTTGACGAAGATCGTATTAGTAGCGTCTTCCCTCTACCTGCACAAAATATAATAAAATGTAAGGTATTAATCACTAAGGTGAGAGGGGGTGAAAATTAGCTATTTTTTAAATACTGAAATCATTTATTATGTAGCAAGGCATTTCTCAATCTTATCTATATATTGAAAAACTGTCATCCCATTTCCTTTACTACTCTATCAACCACAAATAAAATATTGGAGCTGGCCTCATAGAATGCAATATATGTATTACATTCAGCAGGGGAAAACAGAGAAGCTGCTATCTAAGAATCATATCCTGTACCACCAACTTTCTATTAAAATTGAAAATTTCCTTTAAACTTCAAGATTTCATCAAAAGCTTGTTCTGTTGAAAAAATCTTTTATGATTTAAGTTGGCAATGAGCACCCGCAGCTTCTGATTCCCGGCTGTTGAACTCACCAGTTAGCTGGGTGGCTTATAGATTAGTAGAAGATCCCACCTGCAACACTTCTATGCATTGGTTCTTTTTATCCACTTTAAGATTAATTTTATTATTTTAACTTTTAATGCCCTATGTTTTAATCCTGTAACTGTTTGATTTTTTTATGGTGTTGTAAGCAACTCAGGGTCATTTGGGTTAGGGTTAGGGTTGATGGGTAGTATACAAATGTTAAATAAGTAAGTAAGTAAGTAAGTAAGTAAGTAAGTAAGTAAGTAAGTAAGTAAGTAAGTAATCTTGGTAACACTAAAAGTTCCCATTGCTCCATATAGTTTCACTATTCATTAAAGCTATTTCAAAATGGAGGAATAGTTTCTTCCCTGGACAATGTCTTCCATTAGGTTTTTAGAACATCATTTTCTAGAAGAAAGTAGGAGCCTCAAGATTATGGTAGTTTGAGAGCCATTTCCTACATTATTCTTACTTTCAAATTAAAAATTTTAGAGTTTCTTAAGTATGCATTACAATTCAGAACGATTTTTCAAGATTTAGATAAGCAAAGAAATAGGATGAAAGCTAAAGCTGTGTCACAAGAGTCAAAAGTAAAGACAAAGTAGAGCAAAATAAAACAAAAAAATATTTTGTATTTTTCAAAAATAAAATAAAATACAGAAAGTATTTCACATTAAGTATTTCCAGGAACAGGTATGTGGTGTTACTATATTTGATGTAATTATATTTCCTTCTTTAGCTTTCAACTCATTTAATTATACTAATATTCACTTCCGTAAGACAATTTTTTAAAAAATATAATGCATACTCCTGGATGCTCCAAAGCACCTTTGTGTATATGACTCCAACATGCCTCACAGTCCTGTAGATATGTTCAGTTTTGACAGTAGATAGCAGAGACTAGCAAACACAAACTTCCTGCTGATCACTGCGTCAAATATCTTATAATACAGATTAAAGCACTGATATAAATTGGCCAAAACCAATGCCTTCTCCTTGTCTGGCCTGTCACACCCAAAGGATAACTTTGGCTTGTTTACTGTACAGTCTGAAAGCAACAGCTGAGTCCTTTACTATCTGAAATACTTTGCCTTGGTGGGGAGTAAATTCACTCCTTGCTGCCAACGCTGAAGGGTGGAATGTGGCACATGGAAAGGATTTCTCAGAGTTCACTCTGAGAGGCCTACCATGCTTATGTCTCAGCTGATGTTCTGAAGCTTCAGTCATTCTGGTGGAGCAGTGACAAGATGAGTAGATAATATTAGCGTAGTTGGCAAGACAAAGAGATGACCTCCTTGTTGCCCCAGATCTCATTTCGTATAATCCAGGCCTCTGGAAGGCTGGTAGAGCCCCAATCAAATGGTCTACATTCCACCTTGATACATGGCCTATGCACCAATCAGGGGGTGGTGTCATGCACTGGATTCCACATAGGATGCAAGAAAAAAATGTAGGAAAAAAGTATCTCAATAATGTAACTCTCCCAACCACCGTAGATTAGATGAGAGGGAACGATAATGGCTGGGTTTACACAATGCATTTAACTTTGTTACTGAATGAACCCATTTCATGGATTCTAATTCTTAAGCATTTGATTCATACAATATAAAGGAGTCCCTGTGGATTTTACTCCGCTAGTTATTGTCAACTAAAGGGGGCAGTGCTCATCTCCATTTCAAGGCCATTGAGCCAGCGCTGTCCAAAGACATTCCTGTGGTCATGTGGCCAGCATGATGTCATGGAGCGCTGTTACCTTCTCACTGAAGTGGTACCTATTTATCTACTCACATTTACATGCTTTCAAACTGCTAAGAGCCACGGTGGTGCAGTGGCTAGAATGCAGTATCCTAAAGTGATACTGCCATTCAATTGGAAGGAGGAAGGGGGAACCTTTTTGCTGTTTGACAACTGCTATTTTATAACCTTTATCCTGGTGCCGGAGTATCCTGAGTTTCCTCACCTTTTGGGGAATATACTAGGGGGGAGGGCCATGTGGATTCTTTACTCTGAAAGTCGCCGGAAGATGACCCTGAGAACGCTCGCTTATCTGGTTCTCAGGACGGCCGTTACAACAACATCTTCGCACCTGTGGATTGGCTGAATACACATTGGACTGAAGGGAGGGGTTTTTGATGCCTTATTTCTAACTGCATTTGCTTAGAAGAATTTAGAATCTGCTTTGCCTTTGTTCTGTTATCACGTCTGCTCAATAAAAGGTTCCTTTTGAACTGCCAAGTTTTAAGAGTTTTACTTTCTTGGGTAAGGAGGAGAGGTAGGACCTTACATGCAGGCTGCTTCTGCTGGCAGCTGGCTGCCTGCAATTTGGCAGCTCAAGGATGACTCAGCCTTCCGAGGTGGGTAAAATGAGGACCCAGATTATTGGGGGCAATATGCTGATTCTGTAAACCGCTTAGAGAGGTCTGTAAAAGCACTGTGAAGCGATATATAAATCTAAGTGCTATTGCTATTGCTAAATTGGCAGGAAATGGGGCAAGGACAGGAGTTCACCCTGTCATGTAATGCTTGGATCTTGAACCTGGGCTGCTGGCTTTCCATCTGACAAGCTTAGCATCTTAACTGCTAAGCACCATGCCGCCCTTCATACAACATGGAAACACACAAAAAGCTATGTTCAAACTGAATAATTTGCATGTCGTGAAGGTGCAACCACAGTCTAACGGGTTGCATGAATAGAGCCATTTTAGTGAGCCTCCGAATGCAACCTGACCAATGTCTGCACAATTCTTGTGACATATTTAGGAAAAAATATGCATGAAACAAATGTATGAACTGATGAAAATAACATAGGAGAATTATGCTAAAGCAAATTTTTCCAAAATTGAGCACTAGGGCAAAGCAAAGCAAGCGTGAACACATTCAGATGAATCTTTGTCATTTTCTTTTAAAATCTGAAAGCGATTAGAAAAGATGACAAATATAAGGATGATAACAAACCGAATTAGACGAAGATAATGTCATCCATCCCTAAAGCAGATCTCACCTTACCTGCTCAGAGATCTTTAGCATGTGGATGATGCAGTCTCTGTAGGGACCTCAAGACATAGGAAGCAGATTTTTTTTAGATCTGGGCTTGTCAAATTGCGTAGGTCCTAGGCCGTCCTTTAAAGTTTGCTTTTCTGAAGGGGTCAAATCTCACTAAAACACTGGGATATGGTGATCTCATGAGATTTCAACTGTTTTGATTTTTTATGAAATTTCATTTTGTTTGGGTGACTGCCGGTACCACTTTAGGGTGCCGTTGTTCCTTCCAACCTGTTTTGCTGACGACCCCTATTTACCTGTTCTGCTTCAGCTTCTCACTTTTTCTGGAGAGTCAGAAATCATAGAACATTGTGGCCCTAGCAAATACCCTATTTCATCAATAATAATGATTAATTTTAGTGTTCAACATCATTTTTAATTTTTTTTCTACAATAGAGAATCTATGCAAGAGAGGCCGATATTGTCCATGGCACAGCAGTTTTCATGCTGAATATAGTTTTCTGTTAACTCAAGGAGGAGTGGATAGCACTTCAGTTCAGCACTCTGAATCTGACAGTATAATTCCTTGTTCATAATATTATCAATGAAACATTTAAAGAGGCATGTGCATGTATTCACTTTTTAAATGTACAGGCTTATGCAAAAAATAGGACACAGTAGACCTATGAATAATGTGACACTTTAATTAAATGATCTCTATCTCACACAGCCTGATGAAACTCCTTAAATGCTGTAAACACCATAGTTTCCAGCCCAAGAAACATCTCACAATGTATCCTTCCCCCTCTGGCAAATTAATTCAACATGTATGAGGCAACAGAAGAGGCATGGAAAATGTTTGGAGCATGCCTACTTTTTAATCCCATTTTATGTACTTTCTTGCTGGAGCCTTTTGGAAGGCAATGTTCCTTTTCATGTAATTCTCCCCACTAGAAGTTGGGTGAAGACCAAGAAAGTATTGATGTCCTACCCAAATACTTTTAATACTTGGCTATAAATGACTTTCCTACCAGATCAAACTAAGCTTTATCATATCCTTTTCTTCTTCAAATCAGTGTCTGCATCAACGGAAAAGGCAATTAGCTTTGAGAAGGACACAGAGGCCTTTGTTTTTTACACTATGGTCACCAAAATCCAGCTTCTCCACAGCACAGTCTGAATGGCTGGGAATTACAATACCCAAGTCTTACAAGCAAAATGTCTCAAACGAAATAGACGCTGATGGAAGAACAATGATATAACAAGCTAAGTAAAAAGATCTAGTTCCAATACGGTGATAATACCAGTCTAAAATTTGCTATGTCTTATCTGTTGCTAAGGTTCCAGATATACACTGGCTTCAAGGAGAGGACAAAGAATTATGTAAGCAGCAATACAATCTGAAATATAAATGTGCATAGTATTACAGCATTAATGTCTTTCACTGGAACCACCAGAAGCATTACTGGTCCAAGAGAGAACATATCTATCTGATATAGCCCTCCCCATATCTTCTTCCAACTGGTGCCTTCAAAACCTCCATGTTCATTGGGGATTCTAGGAATCCAAAACTTCTGAAAGGCACAAAGAAAAAGATGTCCTTTTTCAGAGTCTTAAGCAGGTCTATCTCAGCCCTGCCAGAAAAGCTTGGTCTCTAACTATTACCAGATCTGGTTTCAGATCTATATAGGAGTGAAGTGAGCTCCTCATCCACCAGTCAGTAAAGTCCCTGGCTATGGAAGCACTGCTATTGATTAATTTTAAAAAGTATCTTGTCAATTCCTGAATGAATTGAAAACCATATCAAATGCCCTGTCGTAGTGTGGCCAAGATAATGAATGTTCTCAATTTGGAATGACAACATATTAGCAGAGCCTTGCTCAACAAGTGGAAGGGACTCTGTGAATCAAAGAAAGTCAAAAAGCTAAGTCCCTAGTATTTGTTATTCAACTAAACCCATCTTAGACCAATCTTCCCCAGCATCATGATTTTCAGATTAAAGCTATCTTTTAAAATTAAAACCCAGAACTCCATACAAGCAGTCCTTGAGTTACAACCATTTGTTTAGTGACCGTTTTAAGTTACAACGGCACTGAAATAAGTGACTTACAAGTCTTCACACAAAGGTTGCAGCATCTCAATCACGTGATCAAAATTCAGGTGCTTGGCAACCAGCATGTGTTTACAATGGTTACAAAGTTCTAGGATCACGTGATTTCCATCTGCGTAACAATCACGATTCACTTAACATTAGTAGTGATTCACTTAACAGTTCTGGCAAAAAAGTTGATAAGATCAGGTGTGACTCATTTAACAGCTGCCTTGCTTAGCAATCTAAATTTTGGGTTCAAGTGTGGTCTCACGCTGAGAATACCAGTATATGAACGGCTATTGTATATGCTGGCTGGGAATTTTAGGATTTCTGGAGGTTTGGGAGAAGCTGTTTTGGCAACTTGTATGAGAGTTAATGATTGAATTAAACAAAAAAGCACAGCCTGTTTCCAGAGGAATATATGTATAAATCTTGTCTAATGCAGTTTCTGAAAACAATGAATATGAAACAATGAAGAAGGAAGACATTGTTACTTACATTACAAAAAGTAGTTCTTTCTCAATTTAAATCAATCAAATACAATTTAAATCAATCACCATCACCACTATCACTATTATTATTATCTAAACTCCACTCCCCACAACATAATGGATTGTCTTAAAGTGAGCCCCAGTTTTTTCTTAATGAATAAAGGTAAAACTTGGTCCTTCTTACTTTGGACAATCTTGCCATGTGTTGTCAGTGAAAATAAACTTCTGATTTAATCAAGTCTTCCTTTGGCTGAGTTCACATATCATGATAAGTTAAAAGAAAAATAAAATACATTATGGCTTACCATAATTGGTGAACCAAGTCATCGAACTGAGGATTTCGGGGTAATATAGGATTGAGAACTGACCTTCTTATTTTAAGATAGATAAACTATATTCTTTGCAGAAAGTCATGGCATTTCTTACTCATGGCTTTATGCTGTGGACATAACTTTGGATAGATAATAGTAAGGTATAATTAAAAATAATATAAGGTAATTAGACCTTTGGCCTTATGCCCCCTTGCAATTAAACAGAATCCTAGCAACAATAATTTCCCCCTTTGCCTCTATCATACTGCCTTGATCACATCTCCAACCCATCAATGACATGGTGTTCAGCTGTTCCTGGCTATAACAGTGTTAGTATTTTCCCTGGTAAGAGCAGCAAAAAGATGCACAAATTTATTAGGAGAGAAGTTCAGGCAATTGCAGCTACACAGAACAGAGAGGCAGGATGGGCGATAGGGAAAGCAAACTTCATGCCAGTGTAACTCCTGCTGACTCAAGGATTGTTGGTAGCCCTTCTAGTCAGTAGTGGAGAAAGATCATAAGATAACTGACATCTAGTTGCACCAGATAGACCACTCCTTGTGAAGTCAATTCCATGTGTTTCTGAAGTTAACCATTTAGGACAGCTAAATATATATATGTGTGTGTGTGTGTGTGTGTGTGTGTGTGTGTGTATTATTAAAAAAAACCTACCCCCACTGAAGAAGAGCCTAATGCTGGAAACGATTGAGGGCAAAAGGAGAAGAAGGGGATGGCAGAGAATGAGGTGGCTGGATGGAGTCACTGAAGCAGTTGGTGTGAGCTTAAACGGACTCCGGGGGATGGTAGAGGACAGGAAGGCCTAGAGGAACGTTGTCCATGGGATCGTGATGGGTCGGACACGACTTCACGACTAACAACAACACCCAATACAAATAAATACATATATATTAATCACTGTCCATCCTGAATACATATCGCAAAGAGGAAGCTTGAGAGTTCACAAGATTGATACTATATGGAACAAAACTGTGACTGAACCTGGATGTTTTGCTTCGGTTACCACGAAGCCTCCTCCCAGAAGGTAACAAGGAAAACAGGTCGTGAAGAGGATGTGTAGTATCCCAGACAATACTGTGGACCCTGGTCAAGCATCAGTTATATGTTATGACCATAGAAGGAAGTGAACTGCCAATAATCTTCTCTGCCATCCTCACCACTCTCTGCACCGCCTTCCTGTCCGAAGCAGTAAAGCTTCCAAACCAGACTGTAATGCAATATGACAATATGACATGATCGTCCCTCTATAGAAAGTGGTAAGGACACGGGGAAGGAAGATGTACTTTTCTCATGCGACACAGAAAATGCAGGCGCTGCTGTGCCCTGTGTCTCGCTGTTCAGAGACCAAGCCAGCCTACTTGTTAGCTGCACAACATTAATTTTATTATAAAGACACAGTAACAATATGAATGCCCTTCCCTACTCTCCCTCCCTTTATGCTCATGAAATCTAGGGGGAATCTTGTCTGAGATGTTTTCTCACTTTACAGTTCTATGCTACACTCGGGTTTCTTTCATCTGACCATCATCTTGCAAGTGGCTTTTTGTTTTGTCTCTCAGATCTATTTCCTTGGGACGCTCCATTATCCCTGCAACACACCCAGTAATTAATGATTGTTATAACCTTTTTAGCAACTACAGTAAAATCATTCACAGAGAAATCAGCTTTTGCTTTATTTAGCAAAAAGATTTATGATTTTGGCAGGCATGAATACTTGTAATCATTGCCCAGGAGCAAAACATCAAAGCAATTGGCTCCATATAAGGCTTGGCCACAGGTAGGGATTATTTTATTATTGCTGCTCACTCAATTACAAGGCAAGGGGTTTTTTGGTTGTTTTTTTTACACTGCGGTACAAGATGGTTCTTAATACTGACTGCTCTCTTTCCCTAACCCACTGCAATTATTTGAAGGAATTATTTTGCCTGTCATACCACCCACCAAGGGGCAACTAAAAATATTCCTCTCTTTAATTTTAGAGTTATGCTTTTCACCACCATTCCCAGAATCTTTCGCCACTGAACTATAAAGGCTAAAACTCTAGGAATTGCGTCCGCCCTCACTCTGCTAACCAATTCCTCCCTCCAGTTACCCAAATTTTATAGGGTCAGGATTGGAGCCTTTTCTACATCCATGCAGTCTCCTTGTAAAATGAAAGGCTGAAATCCCAGACACTTATTCGTTCAATGTTTTAGCTATTACAATCAAGAAATTTTCCCCACATTTATGAATTCTACATTCTGGAAATGGAATTAACACAATAGCTCTGCCCATTTGCTTTGTCCCCAAATGACCCCTCCCCAATTTAGGAGGCAAACAATGCAGCCTTTCCTATAACTTCGAACAAGGTACGTTCAAGATCATAGAGAAGACATAAATTTATGTAGGAAGCGGAAACCAACAGAGTACTTAGAGCTGCTCTTACTCCTCATGCGTAGACCTTATTTCTTTTTAAATGACTTGAAGTAAAATATTCTGTAAGAGGATGACATGTATCACAGTTCACCTCTGTTGAGTTCTGTGGGTCTTGTTCTTGTGATGTGCATAGATTACAGTATCCTGAACAAACTTAATCTGAGAAAAAAGTCTGTTGAACATGTTGGGAAATACTAGAATTTATGCAGCTTATCTCAATTTTATTCTGCATTACGTGTTTTGGGAGTCCTTTGTATAAAAACTAGAATATCCTCTTCTCCTCCTCTTACAAACTAAGGCTATTGATTTGCCTGAAGTGCTTCAGGACAGAAATCTGAGAGCCAGAAATGGACAACTTCATGGGACAGGGGCTACGCAGGGGTTTTGCAAATATTTTATATAATAAGGTAACATCTACTTCAAAATGACTGTAGGTAACTTCAAATATATGTTATTTTTATAGCTTCTCATTCTCTTCTTCTGTGATGCTTTTTGACTTCCCTCAGGAATATCCTGCTCATGTTCTTGTTTGCTTTTTTTTTACAGATATTCCTCAACTTACAACAGTTTGTTTAGTGATGGTTCAAAGTTACAACAGCATTGAAAAAAGTGACATAACAATTTTCACACTTACGATGGTTGCAGCATCCCCATGGTCACATGATTAAAATTCAGACACTTGGCAACTGACTCATATTTATGACAGTTGCAGTGTCCCAGAGTCATATATGTCTGACAAGCAAAGTCAATGGGGAAGCCAAATACACTTGACAACTGTGTCACTAATTTAACAACTGCAGTGATTCACTTAACAACTGTGGCAGGAAAGGTCGTAAAATGGGGCAAAATCCACTTAACAAATGTCTCGCTTAGAGTAATTTGGTACTTTGTTTTAAATAGTTGTTGTGAACCGCCCCGAGTCTTCGGAATGGGGCGGTATATAAATTAGATAAATAATAATAAAATAAAAATAACAAAAAAACTGGGCTCTATTGTGGTTGTTATGTCGAGGACTATCCGTACACAGGAGCAATATGAATAAGCATAGACAAATCTCTTCAATGTGTCAAGTGAGGAACCTTCAACTGACCTTAGGCCCAGCAGTTATTGATAAGAAATTTAGTCAAGCAGTATCTGGAAGGCCATGGTATTTTCTCCCTCTGTGCAACATGTATACAAGTTTATCATATTTGCCAGAAGAGTAAAATCTACCACCCCCTATCTCCTTAATATATAGAACAGATGGAAGAGGCTCTAGTTTGTAAGCCAGGAGTTCTTGGACAGATAACCAAAAGAACTAAAATTTCTGCTCCAGTTTTATTATCAGCCAAAGAAAACAGCCTTGAATCCAGCACTCTTCCTGACAGATGTTAATGCCATGTAGACTTTAGGCTTCAAAGTGTGAGCTTCTTTTTCCACAGCTACTTTTCTTGTAAGCAGCCAACATGTAAAGTGTGTGTGTGTGGGGGGGGGGATGGAATAAGTGAGGAATGGAGGAAAAAGGGAAGGGCAAATCATATTAGAGACAGACAATGGAGTCTTGTTCTCAAACATAAATGAAATCCAGCTGCTTTACAGCTGTGCCCTTCTGTGACACAAGCCAAAATATCAGGCAAAATGTAAGTGACCATCATATATTTGAAGCCAATGCAATTTCAAGTAGCCCAATGGAATCGTAGCCAATGGACCAACTATTTGGTCACTTGGATATCAAGAATCTCAATTCCAAACACAAGACATCCAGAATGTCTGCCGGAGGAAAGAATTTGGCCTACGTGCTTCCTATTTTGTAGCAATTTTTACATGGTAAATGTTTATTACAAATAACAGCAAATCATCAAATAAAAAACATGATGGAAGAAACAAGCACACATGAAGAGGAGTGGAAAAGAGAAAGTCATTTATTAAAATACACCTGATCTCAACAATGAGCTTATGTTGATTTTTTGACCTATAGCTCCACTCCACCACGCAAACAGATTTCCTTCTAGAGATGGGAAAACATTTGCTGTATTCATATTTTAATACAAACTGGTTTAATTTCACACCTTTGAACTCATGGGAAAATAGCAACGGTTATTATTCACACAATTCTTCCAACTTTGTGATTTAACCTGACCATAGCAAATGTCCACAACAGTAGTATTATTAAAGGAAAAGTAGTGACATTTAGAGAAAATAAATTCATATTAGAAGCATGGATACATTCGCCAAAAATACATTCAGTGAATATATTTTCTCACAAACTTAAATAAAAATATGATGCAGACAAATTAAATTTAAAAATGAAAACAGAAATGTTAGAAATGTTTCATGTTTTCTCCCAAAATTTTCAGATTTGTAAATTAATCTATTCAGTATCTTTAATAAAATATTATTTTGTCAAACCTATAAGATGCATTCTGGCTGCATTCGGATTTAATATTAAAGTATAGATTACATGCCAGTGCTACAATTTCCTCAGGTGTCCAGATGGCTGGCTCACAAATTCTAATGGGGCCATAGTTGCCCAACTTTGCTCTAAACTATATCCATGATTAACAATATTAAATATTTTGTTTTATATTTCAAATAATGTTGAACTAAGATCAGAAGCAGAATTTCTAATAGCCTTCTCACTAGTCCCTGAAGGCTAGTCATGGTAGGGGAAACACACTAGCCAAAATGTGTGCATATAATATTAAACCACAGTTTAGATTATGTCTGAAGGCAGCCCATACTTAAACTGTTATTTCAGTTTTTATCTACTGCATGTATATGAAATGGAGACCGATTAAGAAAATATAATAGTCCTGGCTCTATATTAAAAACAAGAACATGCTTGCTTAGGGGCCAATTCAGCTTTTTTTTATAAAGTAGCAGCCATTTACAAGAACCCTCGCATCTCCCAGTGTATTTCTTTGCCAAATCATCAGCAGATTAACAAGCACACCATAACAAACTCATTATACCAAATAAATTAAAATTCATCTAATCTGTCCTTCTTTTCAGATTGCTACCGTAGTAGATAAGGAATCCAATGATCTTATTGAATGAATATATATATACATAACATATACAGTTATTAAAAATAACTGTAATAAAAATCGAACACTTTTACTAAATCTGCAATAGGCACAACAATTTAAAATATTTCTCAGTGAATGCCTCTTATTGTCCAGGAAACAAATAAAGCTTACCCAGCAATAGTTGATTTTCTTCCAGAAGCAGGCTACTATGTTACAGTATAAACATGAAAAGACAAAATCAAAACTGAACTTACTTTATTCTTAAATTATTCAGAGATAAATGCTTCTAAAATCTTTGAATAGATTCTTTGCGAAATCTTTAACTGTCTCATCTCTGGCAAAACTACTTCTCTAAGAAATTTCAGTTGTTTGAACTGTCTTCTTTAGACATTAATAAATATTAATTAGGAGAAGTGGAATAACTCTAAAATGTCAATAAAAGAATTCTTTTCGTGGTGATTGGGTGAATCACGCGAATTGTCTAATGCTGTTGTGGAGTTCTCCATCTGTTTTTAGACTACAAAATCCAACCACTCTTGCTTACTTGTTGGCTCATTCTAATGGGAATTAAAAGCCAAGAACATTTGGTGATCATATTTCTCAACACTGCTCAAAAATAAATGGCAGAGAGCCAGGGTGGTAGCCTCAATAGACAAGACAGTACAATCTAAGTTCTTGGGTAGCACTGCAAATCTTAAGGAAGCACCTAGACCCTCTCCAAAAGCTGTCCCCACATTGTAATTTTAAAACTGTTAGAACATTGGAACATTATTAGATGCTTGATAAATAATCATATTTAATATTTAATTTAGGTTGCACATTAATTTAAAATAAAATTTATTTTGTCTCCTGGCCTTTTCTACCAGCTTGAAGTGTGGCACTAACAAACCACTAAAAAAGCAAATGTACAGTAGTACTCATTTCCCCCACGAAGGTTGCCTCTCCTATAAACTACTAGTCTTAAACCAGGAGAAGCTGCTTACAAGTGTCCATGGAGTCTGCCTCCTTTGATCTATTAATGTTTGTCAACCATGGCATATGCGGATGAAGATATGTGGACTTCAACTCCCAGAATTCTTCAGCTAGTCATGCTGGTTAGGCAATACTGGGAGTTGAAGTCTACATAACTTCATGTTGCCAAGGTTGAGGAACACTGGTCTATGGTAAATGAAAGATTAGAATATGGTGATTTTATACAGGTGTCAGGAACAAAGTAATGACTACCATTACTGGCATTTTTCCCAACTGGCAATGACTTTGTTCTAAATTTCCTTCCTTATTTTCTGATCATGGAAATTAAAGCATAATGAATGCTCCAGAAAGTCTACTTCCTATAACTGGCAGTAAAGGATAAAAACTCCAATATATAAGAAGATGAATGGTCAAATTGGGATACCAGTTCATGGTGGTCAAACCGCATTTTAGTTGCAAAGCCTAAATTGTTTCTTTCCCAAATCCAGAAAATCATGCAACTTACACAGTAAAAAAAACCCTGTAGATGCCCTTGTCTTGGAAATGTAGTATTTTATCCAGGTAATATAAATAACCCTTGTAACATGTAGCTGGGGTGATCCTGAGTGAAGGCATAGATATACAAAAATTATATAATTTACTTGGCCTACTCCGACATAAATTCTTCAACAGTTTTAATCACAGAAGAGCTCAGGCTACAATTCAAAACAACCAGCCACTCTATTTAAATACCTGTGGTTTGATTTCAGAAGTAGATCACTCAAAGAACAAAAAGTAAACTAAGTTGACACTCATTCGGGAGGTTATATGTTTTTATCAGTTTTTTTTAACCTGGTTTCTACCTTGATTTTGATTTTGTGTTGGTTATTTGAATTAGGATTGCACTATGAGCTTTTGAGGGAAAACATTATTTGTACAAAAGTTCATATAAGAAGCGACACATCACATTTCTGTTCTAATCAGAATGATTTTTATTCTAACTGGCAAATAGAAGTAAAACGTTGGAAAAAGTGCCAAGCAAAATACCTTTTACTGGTCTTCTACTGTTCCATGAAACTGATTATTCCTACTTTGTACTTTCCTTCCCAAGCTAAATTTAACCATTCAGAAGGGTGGTTAGAACTGGCAAAAATGACTTTCCCTCCTATGAATATGCATCTCTTTAAAAAATTGTCTCAGTTTAATTGAAAATTATAACAGAGACGACAGTCTCAAGCTGAGGCAGGAGCCAACCAGAAATTGAGAGAGCATTTTTGTCTTGGCATTTTGGCTTTCTCAGGCAAGAAATCAATATGAGGCCTCTCATAACAGTAACAGTGTCCCATCTGTAGCCATATTAGTATTAAATAATCTGATCAGCTCTATCAAACAAATATATTTAAAAGCATGCAAAGACACTTGCCAAAAAGGCAAAGGATATTCACATTCCCTTCTTAATCAAATTCAAAGGAAACCTTTGACAGACTACATTAGTTGCTCCTTCAAAGCTCAAGCACAAAAGGCCTTTTATTTATTTTAGACAAGGAAATTCTAAATTGTCACAAGGCAAAAATAAACTTGTCTGTGACATGGGGGTCAGAAATTAAACATGAGAAGCAGGAAATTGTTCAAAGTAATGGCTCACACACTTCTAGATTTCCAAAAATCTAGAAACACCATCTGTGAACTAGTTAAAAGGGCACCTTTTTTTTGAAATGTCCCGGCCTCTGCTTTCAGGGAGAAGGAACAGAGATTGAATAGCCCGCCCTGTAACCAGGGCAAAATGATCACAGGCACTAAATGGAAGTTCCAGAGAAACAACCATCATAGGTAAATGTTACAATACAGGTGTATTTCAGAGATATTGTGATTTCAGTTCCAGACCACCACAACAAAGCAAATTTAGGTAGTCCTTGATTTACGACTGGTTGCTTAGTGATCATTTGAAGTTACGACTGACACCCACCCACCCCAAAAAAAGGAACTTATGACACAGATTTGAAATTCAGTGTCCACTCCCCTGTGGTCACGTAATCACTTTTTGGGCAATTGGTATGCATTTATAGCTATTTGGAGTGTTCTGCAGTCAAGTGATTGCAATTTACACTGTTTTTTTTCCAGAAATGAGCATTTACTTCTCTTTTCCAGCAAAATAATGTCCCATAGGAAACAATGGGTTTGCTTAATGACCACATCAATCACTTTACCACCACTGCATTCACTTAATGACCACTGCAAGAAAGGTTATAAAATCAGGTGTGGTCATGTGATGACTAACTTTACAATCACTACAACCAAAATTGCAGGTTTAATTATAATTGTAAGTCAAGGACTACCTGTACTGCAATAAAGTACGTCACATTTTTCTTTTGTTTCCCAGCACATATAAAAGTTATGTATACAACAATGTACACATCTTCATTAAAAATACTTTACTGATAAAAATGCTAATAATCATCTGATTAATAGTACTGAACAAGTTTGAAATAGTGCAACAATTACCAAAACGTGGAACCGAAACACAAAGTGAGAAAGTGCTGTTGGAAAAATGGTGCCAATAGACTTGGCTTAATGAGGGTTGTCACAAACTTTCAGTTTGTAAAAACAAATAAAATGCAACATCTGTGAAGCACAATAAAGCACCATGCAATAAAACAAGGTATGCTTATATAACTAAAATCTGTGTTCATGAAATCAGGAAGAATCCAGAAAGATGTGCATAGAATTAACCATAAAAGGAATGGTCAATGTTGGGTTTTTCTCTTTATTTTTATCATTCCAGTTAATACTGATAAGATGATCAAAAACTACCAGATTATACTATAGCCATTTCCATTTCCATCTCCTCCTCCTCCTTTGATTCTGCCTTTTTAAATATATTAGGTCAATTTACGGTGGCAAACATATCTAATACTCCTGCCACTTACAGTATATTCCCCACAATAACCCTGTGAGGTTGTTCGCATTCAGAGAAAGTGACTGGCCCAAAATTAACCAGTTGGTTTTCATGCATAAAACAGAATTAGAATTCAGTCTCCTGGTTTCTAGGCCAGCATTTTAACCACTACATCAAATTGTCTCTCAGAGTACAACTTTATATGTGATCAAGTTAATAGCAGAACATCTAATACTGGTACCTGCATTTCTATTTTTCCCATGCACTATTTTTCTCCTTTTATATCATCTCTTTTAGATTATAAGTTAAAGAAAAGGATATTATCTTTTTATTTATCAATAAGCTTATCTGGGTGCCCTTACAAATGAAAAGCAGAATATGAATGCTTGTATAAATGATCAGGAATATGGATGGAGAAAAGAAGTTTCTATTTAACATAAATCACCTTAACCTGATTAATACACAAATTAGGATGTTATATTTTTCAGTTTCTTTAATCACACACACAATGGGCAAATGCTTGCAAACCGAGCATAGAATAGTAAGCAATGCCTTGGAAAAATGTGTTTATTAAGGAAATGCATTTTATGAGATTTTTTTTTAAATAATAAACTTATGAAAAAGTACAAAAAAACTTGTCCTGGAAAAACGAAAACTTTATTGAAAATGAAATAAATTACTTCATTTATAACTAGGAAACACTAATAATACATTTTACCTGTGGGAAACCATTAATGTTTAATTTTTGCTCCAAATGAAATGTGCTGTCTAGCTTTACTGATCTATTTTGCATTACCGTTACTGAGATAATTCATGCAGTTCATGAGGCATGATGAGTCGCAAACAAATCAGAGACAAACAGACACCAAATGCAACATATCAAATAATACAGGACTACCAGTAAAGACACACACAAAATGAATCACTCCAGAACAGGTCTGTCAAACTCTTGGCCCATGGGCCAAATGCATCACGTGCTGGCCACACCCACGCCCGATTTAGAGAAGGGGGAAAAGGTCCCGATATGTCACGTGACGCTGCCGTGACGACATGAGTTTTACGCCCCTGCTCCAGAAGGTGGTTTGCTATTTTATCCCCAAAGGGAAACTCTAGAGCAGCATTTCTCAATCTTGGCAACTTCAACATGTGTGAACTTCAACTCCCAGAATTATCAGCCAACAGAATTCTGTTCTCCAGAAGGCTAGAGAACTCTGGAAATGCAAGTACACACATCTTAAAGATGCCGAAGTTGGGAAACACTGCTCTACACCAAAAGCCTTGCAACTTTAAGATGCTTGGGTTTCAGTTCCCAGAATTCCCCAGCCATTGTCCATGCACTTTAAAGCTGCAAGTTTGAAAAATACTCATGTAGAAAAATTCCTTTTAATTTACCAGATAATACCTTGAATAAGGAAAGTTAAGATCAGGAAGAAAGTTCTATACAGGTGATTCTCAACTTACAAGCATTCAAAGTTACAACAGCACTGAAAAAAGTGACTTATGACCAGTATTTGTGCTTATGACCATTGCACCATCCCCATCACACGATCAAAATTTGAAAGCTTGACAACTGGTACATATTTATGACAGTTGTCGCATCCTGGGATCATGTGGTTGCCATTTGCAACCTTCCCACCCAACTTCTAAAAAGCAAAGTCAATGGGGGAAAATATGATTCACCTAACAATGATGTGATTCTCCTCAGAACGCCAACGATTCACATAACAACCACAGCAAGCAAACTAGTAAAGTGAGACAGGGCTCACTTAACAACCAACTTATTTAACAATGGAAATTCTGGTTGCAACTGTGGTTGTAGGTCAAGGACTATCTGTAATTGTATGCCTGTTTTCCTTAATTAAGAAAAGTGATGTCAGATGAACTGGCTTTAGTCAAGTAACTACAGCCTAAGTCTAAGTAACTATGGCCCAACTTTCCAAATATCCAATCCGAATCACATATGGCTTTGCAGGTATATGCAACCCTTTGAGCAGTGTCAGCAAGGATATAACAGGCTATCAGTTATTAGTCCCAGCCAACAGTTTGGCTGCAGTACTCAATGAAAACTAATTTGATTTTTTTTTGTTGCGGGGGCACTTTGAGTCAATGTTGACTCTGGCAATTTCCTAGAAACGTCCCTTCTTGGCAAGATTTCTGAAGTGGCTTGCCATTGCCATCTTCCTAGGGTTGAGAGAGAGGGGTTAGCCCAAAGTCACTCAGCTGGTTTCACACTTAAAGTGGGACTAGAATTCACGTTCTCCTGGTGGTCTTAACCACTACACCAAATTGTCTCTCTAAGTTAAAGATATGATGTTACGGCATTCTATGTATTTCATTTGATGGAGGGAAGAAGGTTTAAGAATACTATTCTGGTTCTGTATTTCTCAGGCATAATGTATATGAAATTTTAAAAGTTCTTACCTACTCCAGAAATGTAATAGGAAGAGAACAGATTTTAGAATTTTAAGATTTAGAAATTTAATTTTAAATAGTTTTAAAATGTTCTACTTACCTTGATTCTGTCACAATGTTCTCATTGGTCAGACTGATTACAAATCTACTCAACCAAATAGTGTACAATTCTGTAGGGATTTTAGGTCCTTACTGAATCATGAATCATAGAGGGGCAAGTCATACGTGCAACATCTATCTCAAATGGCCAAATGACCAGTCTTGACGCTGCATATTCTAACTGCACATTCAAATTAATAACCATTTGGTAACAGCTGATCTCACACTCATTTTTATTCAACATCATTCTGGTTTTTAATAGTTAAATTTTAAATTCTAAAGAAACATGGGAAAAGAGTCTCTCTTTTATCTATAGTCCTCAACTTACGATCATAATTGAGACCAGAATTTCAGTTGCTAAGCACGGCTGTTATTAAATGAGTCATGCCCTATTTTGCAACCTTTTTTTGCCACAATTGTAAGCAAATCATACAAGTGGTTGAGACATGTGGTTGTTAAGCAAATTTTGTTTCCGTCATTAACTTTCCTGGTCAGAAGGCAGCTGGGAAAGTCACAAATAGTGATCACATGACCCCGGGACATTGCAATAATTGTAAATACTTGCCACCAAGAGCCCAGATTTTGATCACATGACTGTGAGGATGTTGTGACAGTTCTACCGTAAGTGCGGAGCCCGAACGTTACTTTTTTTCAGTGCCACTGTAATTTTGAATGGTCATTAGATGAATGGTTGTAAATTGAGGACTAACTGTATTTCTGAGTCAATGCTGCTCACTCATTCTTGAGTTGGTAAAAAGATATGTTAACATGAATTGTGCTTTGTTTATTTGTTTATTAGTCAAAAACCAGTGAGAGTAAAATAATCAGTGAAATTATACTAGAAGCAATAAAAGAAATCACATTTAGACAGCAAAACCAATACAGTGTGAAGTGGAGAGCTGAATGCAGCAAAATTTCATTTTAATGTATGCTGATTAGTCTACATTTAAAGTGACAATAAAGTTTGTATTGTATTGTATTGTATTGTATTGTATTGTATTCTATTGTACTGTACTGTATTGTATTCCATTCCATTCCATCTTAGTAGAAAATAAAGAGCATTAGGGTATGTCAAGTGTTAAAGAGCCTGGAACAAGACAGTGAAGATATGTAATTACTGGATGAAAAAACAAAATCCATTTGGTTGTAAAGTGTCAGTCTGGTGTGGTGGTGAAGGGATCAGGTTAGAAACTGGGAGTCTTTGAGTTCTGGTTCCGCCTTAGGCACAGCTGGATGACCTCTCAACCCTAGGAAGGAGATAATGGCCAAACCATGTTGGGGGGGAAAAAACTTGTAAGGTGCAGACATCTGCTTGTATAAAACCTAGCCGAAGCATATCAGTCTTACAAAGTGGAGAGAAAATCATCCATACTACTGATGGGACAGCATGAGTTACCTCAAGAATAAGGGCAGAAACACACAACCTCCTCTTAGGCCTATTGCAATCAACTTAACAAACTTAAAACTTTCTCCAAAAATATTATTAGACAAAGACATCAAACAGGGTGGGGGTGGAGAAATCAGAATATAGAACTCTAGATTCAAATCATAGAGCCGTATTATATGCCTAATACATTCACTATCATTTCTAATAATATCCAATATTCAAATCAGTTCTACAGAAGCCGATTGAAATCTAAGTATGATCACAGTTTTTAAATGTCAAATAAAACTTCCTGTATATTTTCATTAATTTATATTTTTTTGAAGTTTCCCCGAGCGAATGAAAAATGCATGCAGAAGAACAAAGACTAGTCCAAAAATTATTTTTGGTGTTTCTATTCCTCCTCCTTCCCTCCCCCACCCATTAATTACATATTTGATATAAAATCAAGTATTTGACTCACATTAAATAACAAACAAAACTGGCATTATTCAACTGGCAGTTTTTATGCCCAAGATGTTTGAATAAAGGGTGTGGCTTATAATGGAGTTTATAGGATGAAAAGTGTTCAGATAAACTTCTAGCATGGTGAATCAATTTTAAAATCAAGAATATAGTATGTTCTCTCTCAATATTATCATCCTCCTTCTTGGTGATCATAACGAAGATTATAATGCTAGTTGATCTACTGAATTTCTATTTATGGTATTCTTCAATATCTCTATGTGTGTGTGTGTGTGTAACAGTTGTGTAAGCTGATGTAGGCATTCTGGGTTTGTCCTTGGAACCCCTACATATGCAGATATTAATTTTATCTATTTTTTAAATAGAAACTACGAAAATCAATAGGAAAGGGAAAGTTTCCCCTGATTAAAGTTCCACACAAGACAACTTTAGGGCTTATCCATACAGGCTTCTTGGCAACAATATACAAGTATTTTACCACTGCCTACTTCCAGGATTATTTTTGACTTCCCAGTCCAGTCCACAACCTCGGTATTTCCCAATAGTTCCACATCAAAATAGTATCCTGGTCCAACCCTGCTTAATTTCCAAAACCCAGATAAGGACTTCAGGTGCTGCTGAAGTTACCATTCAGAGTCAGAGGAAGTCAGTCAATGCAGCAATAGCACATGCTTACTTGACAGAATTAACAGAACTCACCTCTGAATAAACAGCCCTGCAAATCGATTACCAAAGCCTTACAAACTGTATGTAAGCTGCTGAGTTTTTAGCACTGGCATTGCAAGAGGATCACCAACACTATGTACAGTGTACTTGACTTTGTCTCGATTCACAAAGCAACAGCCAACTGTTACTATCTGTAGCAAACCACTGCAAATTGTGAGTGCATCTGCCCTTAAAAGAGAATGCATTCTTTATGCTTCTGTTTAGTTCTGATGCAACTTACCGATCTAGATTTTGTGAACTAATATTTTGTACATAAGATAGCTCATGCTATCTATCTATCTATCTATCTATCTATCTATCCTATTCACCTCAGTCACATGCAAACCCACCACAACTCCGTCCACACACACGGCCAAAGGCAGACCATTTGCTCTTTACAAAGCAATGAAGCCAATGCAAAAAAATGAAAGGGCAAACTCAGCATAACTTCACCAGGGCGCATTTTACAACGGGGAGGGGGGAAAAAGGGGGGGGAGGGCGAGGTGAGGGGAAAAGCTACCCGTCCAGCTCTTGTGAGGGAATGTGGAGCAACCCTTGTAAGACTCTGGATTTCCCCACGTTCAAACATAAAGAACAGAGAGAGAGAGAGAGAGAGAGAGAGAGAGAGAGAGAGAGAGAGAGAGAGCGAGAGACAGAGAGAGAATGAAAAAAAACCCAACCAAGCCGAAGCAGACTTACTGCAATCGCTTGCAGCCTTTCCTTGTGCAGTTCAGCCTCCGCCATCCTTGGGCGCGCGGAGGATGCAGCAAACCGCAGAGAGAACCCGGCAAGCAACGTGGGAATCGCGCTTTCGAGTTCTTGAATGCCGCCGAGTGGAAAAAAAAAGTCAAGCCGGCTGGATTCTGGTGGGGGGGGGGGGGGGGACCAAAAACAAAAAAAAACCCCCCCC
>JANHFL010000580.1:235122-248301 GCA_032468155.1 Oxyrhabdium leporinum
CCCCCCCCCCCAACACAAACAAAACACAACCCGCCGCAGCTCGGGAAGTCAGCGCATTTCAAACCGGCCTGGTGCCCGCCTGCTTCCCAGCTGCAGGGCTGCCGTTAGCTACATTTCATCGCTGCGTCTGGGCGCCGCCGCCGCCGCTGCTGTCAGACTACAGCATTGCCATCCCAACGTAGCGCGGTCCAGGGCTGCGATCTTTTTTTCTTTTTTTTTTTAAATTATATTTCTTTTTCCCACCCCCTTTTCTCTCCTCTCCGCCTTGACGTTTCACGGCGCTCGCTCCTCCTCTGGAGCGCTCTCGCTTACACCAAGGAGGCTGGACGTCGACGGCGTCTGTAGTAATCAAAACCTGCCCGAACAGGCGCGCGCGCGGGAGGGGGGGGGGGAGAGGCGCGGCGAAGGCGCAGCCCGACGCGGGGAGCCGAGAAGAGGGTATTTCCCCCGCCGCCTCTCTCTGCGCGGGGCTCTCCCGTGAGGGGAAAGAAGGAGAACGAAGCGCTGCCCCGGGCTTTCCCGGGGGTTTCCTTTCGCCAAGCGTCGGGAGCCCGGCCCGTCACGCTCCTCTGCGGCTCTCTGCCCTTTGCTTTGTGTTTACGGCAAAGGAGGCGAACCTGCGGTGAAGTACAGGTAGTCCTCGACTTACGACCACAGTTGCGTCCAAAATTTCTGTTGTTCAGAGTTTGGTCCCCGTTTTGCCACATTTCGTGCCGTGGTTGTTAAAAGTAAATCACTGCAGCGGTGAAGTTAGGAACACAGTTGTTAAGTGAATCTCGCTTCCCGTGCTTGTCAGATGGTCGCAAAAGGGGGATTGCACGACCTCAGGACCCAGCAACGGTCATAAAGGTGAACCAGTTGCCAAGCATCTGGATTTTGATCAAATGATCATGGGGATGCTGCAAAGGTCATAACGGAAAAATGGTCATAAGTCACTTTTTTCAGTGTCGTAACTTTGAACGGTGAGTAAATGATCTGTTGTAAGTCGAGGATTACCTGTATACTTGAGCAAGGGAAGGCTCTTCCCCTCCTGCTTTAGCATGCCCAGCGATTTGTTCCGCACGACTTTTAACCTGCAGGGAAAGGATGACAGGGAGGCCATCTCCTCCCCTGTAATATTTAGCTTGGTTTTAAAAAATGTTCCTTGGGCAAGGCACTCTTGCGCAGGAAAAACATAGAGGAGAAGTGTGAAGGAGCCTTCGTGGCCCTACTGTCGCTTCCAAACGTTTCCTCTTAAGACGGGCTCTTGTCTGAAGACAACTCTCGGAGGAAAAAGAAAAATTGAAGAATTGGTAGGCTTTCAAGGCCTCCAGATCTGTTCATCAAGCAAGATGTCATAAAAGACAAGCGGCATGGGGGATGGGGGGTGAAGTGAGGAAAAGAGAGTGGAGAGTGGAGTGGAGAGAAATTGGTTTGATGCCCCGGGCTCCTATTGAACTTCACAACTTCTGAACTGGATCTTGGTAATAAGAAAATATACTTGCACAGAAAACCTTCTTCTGCAACAACCCAGATGAATTTCTGTAATCAGGACCCCTGAAGACACATTGGCTGCATTTGAACTTACATGACAAGCTTGGTTAGCTTTATGCTTGACCTGGTGTCTTATGTGGACTAGCTTAATTCTAGAAAAAGAATGAATTTAGTAAATATCACATATACATGTGTTTATGCAGGAACAGTATAACCATTTTTTTAATGCCTTCAAATCAGTGCTGACTCATGCAGATTGCCTGGACTAGTCCCTGCAAAATTTCAGAAGTGGTTTGTCATTGCCTTTTTCCTAGAGTTGAAAGAGAAGGACCAACCCCAAATCACTCAGCTGGCTTCAGGCCAAAGGCAGAACTCAAACTTCTGTAGCCTGGTGTCTTAACTGCTAGGCTAAACTGATTCTATAACCAGTTGATGTATAAAAAAAAATCAAAATGGAAGTTTCAGATAGACCTCCATTTTGGAAAATAAGCTTAGTATCTTTTAAAGCAAATATTTGCATACTCAAAGCAGTAATTGATGGGAACATCTTATTGTTCATTTTCTAAGACTGAATCCTAAACAGTATAAACTGAACTGTCCACTCTTCCCCAGTACCCCTAACTTCCATATGTGAATAACACCAAACAACGAGATAGACATTAAACTTCATGTTAAATTGTTTCCAGTAAAATTTAATTTAAATATTAATTGCATGTCCTTCAACTACATAAAGGTATTCTGCAAACATGGAATGTTTTACTGTATTTCCTTTGAACTATTCCTCAATAATATGTTCCAATGTGGGGCAAGCTAAATTGGATCCATACAGTCCCATACCAGCCTGCTGATATGTAGTCAGGATGGATTGAAACTGTCTCACGAGCCAAGGCAGATGCCCCATTCCAGGTAGAAGGATCTGTAGATGTTTCTGATTGAGATGGATTTTTCTGATGAAAACATGCTCCCATTTCTAGAACATGCTGCAGAGTTGTCTAAGAAGATTCTCAGTCATCCAGGTCATGGTTCTCCCAAAGGTACTTTTTTTTAAGAGGCAGCTGGACTTTCTTGTTTTTCTTTGAAGACGTTTCACTTCTCATCCAAGAAACTTCTTCAACTCTGACTGGGTGGTGGGGAATGGAAGGATTTATATTCCTTGCAGATAGCTGGTCATTTGCATTCTGTTAGAGAGTTGTTGAGGCCACTTGGAGGTTTATCTGTGTCCTCAGGGTCATCTGGGTAGTGCAAATGGGTGTGGAGCCTTGGAATTTATGAAAGGACTGTGTTGTAGACTGGAGATAGATGATGTTGTATCCCTCCCCCTCTGTTGAGAGAGGGCTGTTCAATTTTGACATAGATGGCTTCTTTGACCCCTCTTTCAAATCAGCGGTCCTCTCTGTCCTAAATGTGGACTTTGCTGTCTTCAAAAGAGTGGCCTTTGTCTTTTCAATGCAGACGGACTTCTGAATCTTATCCTGATGGGTTTGTTCTCTTACACTGTTCCATGCATTTATGAAGTGGTTGTTCTGTTTGGAGAGTCAGTCAGAGCTGAAGCAGCTTCTTGGATGAAAAGTGAAATGTCTTCAGAGAAAAACAAGAAGGTCCACTTGCCTCTTGAAAAAGCACCTTTGGGACATGCTGGAGAGTTGAGCAGTAATGCATTTTCCGCACACATCATTTGACATGAATGATGCAAATCCTGGGCTGTTGTTCCATATCCTGGCCATCAGATTTATATATGGCAGACTGGAGTAGGAGTATTCAATACATTATTTGAATACTGGAGTATTCAAATAATGTATCTGATATACTCCTTCTATAATAGGAATAAATGCTACATTCTACAGCAAAAAAAATGAGCAACCTTCTGATTAACAATTTGATACAACCTAAAAGGAGACCTGTTTGAGATCTTCAACATCCAGTTGAGAAAACAACATTTTACTAATAAGCATAAGATATGACATCTTTACAACTTAGGGAATTTTATCTTTTAACTAAACAAAGCAAACTATATTGGGAGATCCGTTACACAAATGATACTTCAAACAACAATGCAGAAAATATTCCGTTTTCATGCCAGAGAACAAGTGACAGCCTGTTTTGACCGGAGATAAAATTAGAAATGTTTGAGTAGCTACAATTTTGTATACCAATGGGCAACCTAATTTGGGAGTCTAGTGAGGGAGGAATGTGTAAAGAAGAATACTGTATGTGTCTCCAAGCTACTAAACAAGCTCCAAGCTGCTTAATGATGATCCAGTCCATGTCACGATTAGAGATTGTTTAACTAAAATCATAGACAGCATGGCTGTCTGAATGTAAGTCTTGGCTTGGTACCAAATTAATAGAAAAGCAGTTTAAACCACAGTTTTGCTAGAATAAAAAAAAGTTGAATCCTATCTTTGACCCTACTTTCCTTGAAGCTGCTATGTTCTAACTGTTAGGAACTCCAAAAAGAGACCTAACTGCCACTAGGAAAAAATAAATGTAACAATGGAAAGGAGAAGAGTTAGAAAATAGTGTCCAACTCTTAGCATCCTCCAGCCTGATTCATGACAGCAGCAACTGATAATTTGAAAGATAATTAGCAACATCTAGAAGGACATGTGTTCCTCATTCTTATTATTTAAAAACCTACTGAAAGAAAATGTGAAGGTTGACTACATAAAAAGTATTTGTAACACACTAGCATTGCTTTATATTATTTCAAGGCAGTCTTCCTAGACTGTCAATGCAGATGAGCTAATACATGTAGTCCTTGACTTACAACGGTTCATTTAGTGACAGTTCAAAGTCACAAAAAGTGACTTATGAGCGTTTTTCACACTTACGACTGTTGTAGTGTCCCTTAGGTGATGTGATCAAACTTTGGACACCTGGTGACTGGTTCATATTTATGACGGTTGCAGTATCCTGGGGTCTTGTGATCCCCTTTTGCAACCTTCTGACAAGCAAAGTCAATGGGGAAGTCAGATTCACTGAACAACTGTGCCATTAACTTAACAACTGTAGTGATTCACTTAACATCTGGGGCAAGAAAGTTCATAAAATGGGGCAAATGTTTACTTAACAAATGTCTCCTTAACAACAGAATTTTTGAGCTCAATTGTGGTCATAATTCACGGACTAAATGGATGAATGCTCCATTTGGAAGCAAATGTCTTGGCTGTATTTTTAAAAGACTGCATAATTTAAATAAGGCTATCTTAGTCCTCAGCCCCAGCATATGTATACATTAAGCCTGGATAATTTAATTTATTTCAAATCCATGTATTTGTTATTAATAGCCTTGTTTATTGCTTCATGAATGTCCCTTATCCACAAAAAATGTAGATGTACATACTGTATATACATATATATTAAAATAATTTTCTTAGAAATGTACTTAATAACATAGTTGGTCTAAATATAACCACACCAAACATTTTTATGCTGAAATATACAGATTAATGCGTTTTGATGCAATGAGCCAAATTGTGAAATACAGAAAATCCAAACACGCTGATCCTATAGTCTCTTACAGATACAGATCATGGCAGGATCTATTGGAATTCACAAAGATCAAATACTGATATAAGAAATATTAACATCTGGTCCTTCATGTATTTGGCAAAAAAAATGAGATTAAGGCGGAACCCAAGAGGCTAAATCTCTGCTGGTTTTAGTAATTAAAAAATAAAATTAAACTGTTTTCAGAATATGTTTAAGCAGTTTTAAATTGTTTTTAGTATACATTTAAGTGAGCTGTGTTGTAAAAAGCAGAGGAAAAGAGTGAATGGGATAGTTTTAAGCTAACATTAGAAAACAATCAACAATATATTTTTTAAAAAAAACCATTAAAACAAAACAGAAATTGAGAAGTTCAATGCTTTTGAGTCTGGTTGAATGCTGAGAAACTAAACAATTCCCAATATTCACTTCCACTTATAACCATAATAGAGCCTGCCCATTATGGTCATAAGTTGTGACAGTCGTAAAGCAGGTCATTTTGTGACCTTTTTGGCAGTGGTCATTAAGGCAATCACTGTTGTTAAGCGAATCCACAGTAAGTTCCATAATGAACTCATTGTTCACTATGAGGCAGTTTTACCAAAACCCAGAAGTAAATGCCAGTTTTCAGCCAAAACGTCGTAAATTATGGTCACGTGACTACAAAGAGGAGCTCAGAAATTTGAAACCAGTTCATAAGTACCTTTTGAGGGGGACCATCATAACTTGAACTTATAGGATCAGAGTTAGTTCTTCAGAGAATCTGGGCTTTCAAAAGTATCCAAGGTGCTATCTCCTTTACTCTGGCTAGAAGAGTTGGGCTATCTAATGAGATATTATGTTAATGTGGAACCATACTATGAAATCTCATTTATAAAAAGTGTAATATAGTGATGGTTTGTAGAACCAACTTTTTATTCAATATGCTTTAAAGACTGGCAACATTGTACTATGTTTACGCTCACATCCAGATACTCCTATTACTTGATGAATGGAAATAATTCATGCAATAATAAGATATATAACCTTTACATCTATTACATCTTTACATCTATTACAGAAAACAACTACCTATGGGATTGGGACTCTTGAAAATGCATGCTTTGCTCAAAAGACACAAGAAACAAAAGGACTTACTGTGTTTTTTGAACAAAAATGCACTATATGTTATAGGAAGAAGTCAACAAACATGACAGAATAAACAAATTTGGTGGATATCGTATTGCAACTAAAGTATTCATAACTCTGCAGAGAAAATATGACTTTTAAATGTTTGTGTTAGATACAAGTGCAGGTGTCCACATGAGTCTCCTGGTGACACAATCTTTTCCCAAAATTTCTATAATAAGTTTCTCCAGATGCATTGGGTAACTCCTAGAAAGAGACTTTTGGGCAACACAGGCTGATGTTTAGTTTTCACTTAATTTCCCCTTGGATTTCAACTCATAAATACATATTTTTATTTCAGTACTGTATATTGCCCAATTTACACATTGGAATAATGTAGCATGGTGATTCTGTCTTCCTTGTGCGATCTATAAACCCAGACTTCATGTTTTATCATGTATGTGTACGTGGGATGGTCCATGTGTTCAGATTATGTGCATAGAGACCAGGAATATTCCAAGTTTACAAAAATGTAAACAACAACAGCAACAACAAAGCCCCAAGAACTTATCTATAGTCAAAATATTATGTGATCATATTATGAAAAGGAAATCTAGGATACCATACAAACACATTCTTAGATAGGAGCTAAAAGTGTACTTGTTGCAGGCAGATATAATGCATCTGGCCCTCAGAACGCAAGCCAGTCACCGCTGTCATCTATTCCCAGATGACTGATACTTGGAGTAGTTGCCATTCTTCCATGCTGAAACTAAAAAGCCTTATATGGTAATGCCTGAGCAGACTTAAGCACTCTCAAGTGTTCCTCGGTGTTAGAAATCCTTTGGGGAATGCATAGCATACCCCTGGTAAAGATTACAGCGTATTTTATGGCAACCCCTCATAGAAACAGCACAGATACTGTATCTTTAAATTTCAAACGCTGCGGGCTCCCTTGTCAGAAATAGAACAAGGGTTCCATTCCTGTTTATTTGCCTGCTGGGCTGAGATGGATGGGATAACTCATTCACCAAAAACATGAGCTGAAATCTTGATCTTGAGTATGAGTTCCAGTATTCTTTTATTACTTTTGAGGAAGTTCTCAAACAAGCAGGATCCAGCTATAGCTATTATCCTATCGTTTGTTTTAAGAAGTTACAGATTCAGTTTCATTTGTGGAGATTTCCATGTAGTAAAATGGGATTAGAAAAAGTTCATTGAAATTATTCTCATTTTATGTGCTTTCAGGAACACTCTGTTTTTGAATGCTATTTTCACCACCACCACCCCCTTAAAATGCTACAGATATTCAACATACAGATGATAGTGGAATAGAATCATTAAAGAAAGGATGTCAAAGGAGGGACAAAACAATGTGAATCACAAAAATTAAAATAACTTTTTAATTATTTTAAATAATTATATTGAATTGTTGAATTGTCCCACAGTGAGTTGGTGTGGCAAGTGGGCTGCAGTGAATTGGCTGTGGTGAGTTGTACCATTCTGCCTTTAGTCTCCTCCATATAAAAACAGTTCTGGCTGAAGTAAAAAAGCATTAATTTTTATTACAATTCTTTGCACTTCTATCCCCTAGTCTTGGAAACATAAACCCCATTTATGCTAAAATCTTCCTTATATTCCCTAAAATGTTGTATGATAATCTGCAAATTTATCAGACCCCCTTTTTTGTCCGTCCTTGTTGATCTAAACTAACCACTGAGAAATGTTGTAAATGACCACAGTTAAATTTTAAACAATCTTGAACACTATTGTATTTCACTTTCATCACTTTTAAAAAACAACAAATCCCTGACAAACTTTGAAGGGCAGTAAAACATTCTTACACAGTTTACAATTTTGCCCCGTCACAGAAGGTATGCTTCAAAAGGCATCTGCTTCAAAGGACATCCCGATGTTGAGGATAATTCTAAGAATGAGAGCCCCAACTGAAGAATAGATTGAGCTTCTACAGAAAGCACTGCCTGAAGGATTTACAAGCCATTTGTGCATCCAGCTGGTAACATTTTTATGTAACTTAAAAAGCCACTCTAATATTACACCGACAGTCAACACCAATCTGGTCTGCATACGCTTACAAGTTCAGCCATTTTACTTTGTGAAAAGCTACCGATTTTTTGTTTAGCAAAAGGAAGAAACTATAAAATATATCTTAACATAAATTAACGGACTCTACAGATTCTGCTGCTTATTTACTTATTTAAGTAAAATAAGTGGATGTCTTGTCTCTCCAAATATACTTTAAGTTCTTTTGCTAAACTATTTTTTTCAGCTAATAAATTGTCCCATATTCTATTCATCCTTGTATAATCAGAGAAAAATGTATATATATTTATTTATAGGAGTGTATCCAAGTGGATAGTTAACAATAGGATTAAAACACACACACACACACACAAATAGATATAGGTATACCCCACTTTACAACTGTCTTGTTTAACGACTGTTCAAAGTTATATTGAAAATTTACATATTGAGTCTTCTCTGTGATGATCATTGCAGTGTCCCTACAGTTGTGTAATCAACATTTGAGGGCTTTGCAACTGGTGGACGTTTACCACCATCACGGTGTCCCACAGTTACATGAGTACCATTTGCATATTTCACAGTGGTTTCTGACAAGCTAAGTCAATGGAAAGAGTACCAGTAAAATCACAAGTCATGGTCACATGATGTTTATTGTCCACATCACTTAGTGATGGAGCTGTTGGTCCCAATTGTGGTTGTTAAGTGAGGACTACATGTATATATCACATATAAATCCGGTTAAAAATATCAAAGAACCATAACGATGTGTATTTGGAGGCAGTCTGCTCTACAGCACCTAAAATAGTCTAATTATGAGGAGATGGGTGCAAGATTTGTCACCAGAGTTTCTATGGTTCACAGGGGCAACACAGAGGATCAAATTAACCCAGGTTAAGGTTCTTTGGCTATGACTTCCTCTGCTGTTTCAGAGTCCAGGACAATTCCCAAGTTAAAGGTCTGAGGTAATCTTCACAAAAACACTCAACACAACTCTAAGCAACTTTTTGGGCATCAAATGTAAACATTCTCATTTTATAATTTTCAACTGTATTTCTCATTTTACAAAATATTTTCAAATAAAAATGCATAGGAATTGCAAGTATATGTTCACAATCTGTTTGCTTATGTGCCATGAAGTCAGTGTTGACTCTTAGCAACCAAATAGGTAGAATTTTCTCCATGACTATCTGTCCCTCACCTGGTCAGTAAGGAGAAAACAGAATCATATATAAAATACCGCTTGATGGATTAAGAGTGTTTTACCTAAACTGTTATAATATAACAAGAAAATTCAAGAGCAATAATATTGAATTTAAAATTTGAAATATTTCATTTGAAATTTTTTATTTTTGAAAAAATAATCTTTTCACACTAAAATGAAAATATATTTTAGAATTTGTTGCATTTGTTATATTAGTTGCAGAAATGTAATATATATAATAAGAAAATATTGTATAAAAATTGCAAGTCAACAGTGAAGGGCGAGTGAGCTGGAAGAAATTTTTGGCCTGGACATATTCTCCTCCCATCCAACTCCATAGCAAGGATATTTTGGGGTTACACAAAGAAAAGTCATAATAAAAGTAAGAAATGCCATTGCATTTTTTATTTCTATTCTGGCAGTCTATTCCTGGCAGGGTTTATCAGTGTGCGTAGAAAGCACATTAGGATTATTTGACTGCTCAGGGAAATCAATTTTTGTTATCAAATGAAAAGCCACTAAGGGAAAAATACTGCTCATAATCATCTTTTAATAGAAAGTTCTTGACTGAATAGGTGCCTTCTCATTTTATATGCAGAAGTTAACACATTTTCAAAAAGTTTTCCCTGGAAATCATTCCTTCTTTTTTCAATGACAATATAACAAATGACTTAGTAATTCTGGTCACTTTCTAGAATTTAATTTCTGTATGAACAACTTGGTCAAAAAAACTGAGAAAGGTTTCCAATAGTATAAAATTAGAAAAAAACAGATAAGAAAATGTATACAAAAATATATATGTATTATTGAGCCATGGAAATCGGTAACAATAGCTTTGTGATTTTTCATTTATCTTATGATTTGCCCATTTTACAAAAATGTGCATACTAGAGATTTATTCCACATAATTCTGAAGCTCTACATTCCTTGCAAAGATATTTATAAAATTTTGATGACTTCCATATGTTTCAGCCAGGAATCCAAGTAACACAAAGCTTTAGCAAAAGGAAGTTTTTATAAAAAATTCTCAAAGTCTACAGACACACAGAACAATATTCCAGTGATCCATAGCTGACTAACAAATGTGGAAGGTCTGTTTATAGTTTGCTGTTGTGCCATTTTACCCTTTGCTAATTGCTCATGTGATTATTGTAAGCTGGAAGAAAGAACTATATGGAGCTTTTGTTTCAGCATACGGCAAGGAAAACCTTTTTATTTGTTGCTAGATGAAATCAGAAAATTGGAACTGCACACCACTCGTATCTGCAAGTGCCTGATTTGTAGCACTTGATCAGATTTCTGCCCACCTGTGAACTTATAAGTCATTTGTGTTTGATTAATGGCCTTGGAACTGTTCTACCTGCTTTAAGCTTCAAGTTCAGGTTGTGACACTGGGGGACTATGCTGCAGAGGTCATAAGTATGAGGACTGATTGTAAATCACTTTTTTCAATGCAATTGTAATTTCGAACAGTTGCTAAACAAATGGTTATAAGTCGAGGATTAACTGAACAAGGAGATTTTGGAAATTAAAGTATATAGGAATATACAAAATTTATTAGATAATGCCAAGTAGAAGGGCCCAACCAGACCACAAAGTAGTCATTAAATGATGAGAAAAGGAAAATCCTTTCTATGTATTAAACAAATAAATACTATCCCCAATATTGTTTTTATATGCTCTCTTTGAAATAGTTGAAGACTCATTATTATTAAACATCATGACCAGTCCTGCCTTTAAAATGTGTAAATTGATCACTTAAGGTAATTATTTTGAAAAGGAGCTAATTTTTGGTTATGTACCAAAATTGTTTGGTTATGTACCAAAAATACATACAAAATACAAAAATATTTTCACTGCTGTATATTGTAAGGAGAAGACACAGGCTTATGGGACTTCTATCCTCTGATTATATTATTTGCTGCTGCATCTCAAGCCACCAAAATTAAATCCTTCTAGTTGCGTTGGGAGAGAAAGAAAACAATCTAGAAAGAATTTTAGACTGAACTTCTGAATTTCCATATATTCCTAGATTGAAAATTTAACGTTCTACATTAAAATTGGGATTAAATCAAAATAAGCACTTCATTGATCACAAACTGATCCACAAGTATGGCAACTGATTAGTAAAAAGCAAAGTGATTTTCATCTTTCTCTTCATCTTTGCTTAATTCTCATTCATTTCATATGGCTTTCATTAGTGCTGTCCAAAAATATTTATGGCATATTATACAATTTAGATGACCTTTCCTCAGTAAGTAAAGAGAAAGGCCCGCAGTGAAATTTAATGTAAAGCAGTCTAGAATTTCAGTGGGGTATTCCTCCCCCTCATAAAATATTCCTGACAAGAGATTTATTTATTTGTTTGTTTGTTTGTTTATTTCCTAGAATATATGGTATACATAATTCATCTCTGGTTATTGCATGAATAGATTTGGGAGTAATTGTTTTTATCTACAAAGGAATGTTAAAAAAGATGAAATAAATAAGAATAAATAAGAGAAAATTGTCAGAAATAAATTAACTGAGGCAAAAAATATGCTACACTGAATTTCACAGCAAAAGTCTGGATAAAAAGAGACTGAGATGGTGAACCAGATGTAGTACTTTTCTAACTCTACCATAGAACTGAAAACATTAATGGTGGGAAGCATTGTTGTGGGGAAAAACCAGCAAAAGGAGACAAGATCTATCCCACCACAGAGAATAAATAGGAACAAGCAATCCTTAAAAACAGTTCCAAGAAATTGGGAGACTGGAGCAGAGGAAGGAAAAATAAAAGATTTCCCACAATGACCAAACAGAGGCTCGGTGTTGGTAAAGTCCTTTGCCATGTGATGTGCCCACAGTAAGATTTCTGGCTGAGGTCACAGGTATTTGAAGGCCCAAAATAACTAGCATTTTAGTTGAGATGAAACAAAGATTTAAGTAGGAAATGTTAAATGTTAAACGCAATCAAAAGGGAGCTTCAGCTTATATCGACCTTCATGAATTGGAGTTTCTGTGGTCACTCCTCAAGAGGATTTGAGCTTTTCCTTCTTTTTGGAGAGCAAACAGTTACATGGTTCCTGGCCAAACTATGGGCAGTTCCGAGGATCGAGGACCAAGTGAAACAGACCAGGGGAAGGAGGCCAGGATTCTTAGGATCTTTAGTTGATGACAGAAAATAATTTTCTCAACCACCTCACACTTGGCATAAGAGTTGACCAACATTAGCATAGTCTCAGAAATCTACTCAGAAAGGAATTAGATATTTTTGGAATACATCGTGGAAATAGGGCATCTGCACCAGAAATGTTTGCCAGCATTAGATTGCTGGTTTTTGGATTGGGCTCAGGAATATTTAAAACTAAATTCTGCAGTGTAAATTTGAAGCCAGCAAAGAGTGAAACTCATAGGCCAAGAAGCATGTGTACTATTAGCAGCACACATCAAGTGGGTATCAAGGAATGTGAAAAGAGCCAAACAAGGAAACCACACAATGGCAGCTGCGTTTTCCATAATAGATGAAGTTGCAGGCAAGTCTGCTAAAAAATTATATTATTCTTTACCACAGTATAAGTAATGGAGTAATTAAACAAACACACATGTTCCATTATGTTGCCAGAAAACAAAATAAATATGCCAGAGTGAATAGCTACTTTAATACTGGCCTCAGAGTGGAGTACACTATCATATACAGGACCTATATGCATGTATATTGCAGCATGGAAAGCCATCTGTGTGTTCAAGAAAAAAAATATTTACGTCAGGGGTGGGATTCAGCCGGTTCAGACTGGTTCGGGCGAACAGGCATCTTGGACGATCAGCTGGCCAGCTAACTTCACTCTGACGATCAGCTGGGCCCCCCCCCCCCCACCCGC